>JAUUEB010355100.1:0-12457 GCA_032362205.1 Clione limacina
TGTCATTGTTGTCAACCAAATCATTTTAATGACTCATTAGGTTTGCAGTTTGGTTATTTAGATTTATTCTGAGTGCAGCAAACTTTTTTGACCCTTCAGATACATGAGGCTTATATGTACCATTCATGATATTATCAGTTAGTACTTAAGGACAGCCTAACCCTCAATTTTCAACTCTTCATTGGACCACTACCACTCTTCAATCAATTTAATAAGACTTGACATCATGGCATCATAGTTTATGTTTCTAGTTATTATTTGTTTCCCATGGGAGATCAATACAAAGTAGCAGCCTACCTTCACAATCATAAATCATATTGTATATTGGTATGAAAATTCGGATTGCTATACCTAATATATAGCTGTATATTCTTCCCCTATTCCCCAAGATTTTTCAAGATTAGGTGAATTTGGGGGGAAATGTCAAAAATTAACTAAGACAAAGAGGTTTTCAAGAGGGCTGGGGAATCTTTTCAAGATTTGTGAAGAATAAACACCCCTGCTAATATTTGTAACAGAAAATAAAAAAGCTGATAACATGGAGAAACAGGGAAAGAAAACACTAGGCGGGGGATATATAACAGGGAGTCCAAGTAGTCACAGCCATTCAGACTTCTGCGTCTCGACTGCAACGCACTGCTGTCAAACAGCCGGGTTGCCTGCCATCCAACAAGGCATACCCGATAGCTTGCGGACTCTGCAGGATCGCAGATCATATGAACAGCAACTATCTTCATCAGTGGGGAGCGAACCACTGACATAAGGCCACCTATCATCCAACCCTCCAAAAGGCTGGTCTATCCCAGATGTCTTTGATATTGCTGATAAAAGCTTATCATGTTATAGAAACTTAGGTTACCCAAAGCAACCTAGACCATCCTAACACCAGATGTAATGTGGTGGCCCTGGAGCATGCATCACATGCTATATCCTCAGCTGTCACCAGAGCGCATTGCGGTTTTGGGTGTTCCGACAGGAGTCCCGCTCTGGTTTAACTGTACTGTTAAATGATACAAAAAGGAAGAATTTATTGTTAAGTTATGACAACTGTTTTTTTTTTTATTTTTAATCATTTTTTTCTAAATGAACATTCTTCTCTATCACTATTATTAAAAACTACTTTATCTGTACATAACCAATTCTGTCACAAGGTTAAAAAAAATTGTTGATACACTCATTTAATGGCAAACAAAATTACTTATGAGGTCCCTTCTGAAATGTTATTTGTGTGTTTTTCTGACCAGACAATAGACTACAACAACAAAATGCCAGCCTCCACTCACAAAATGTTCATCTTCAAGTAGAGATTGAGAGGTTGAAGGAAGAGAATCATTCTGGGCAAGGCCGGGGAGATCAAGCGTAAGCTTACACTTTGAATTCAAAACATTTAACTCTTTCGAATAATTTATTCTTTATCCTGAGAATGTATTTTGCTAACATAAAAACTTTTGTTTTATAACTTAGAATTGAAGGCAAATGTTAGTAATGTTGCGAATTACATTTATTTATTGAAAGGTAAAAAGTACATCATGAGTTGGTGGATTTGAACCCATGTCAGTTCAATTCAACCAGACTGTATTAAATGTCAGTACATGCTTTACCAAATGAGTTATCCAGGCCTACGCTATTTGATCTGTACTCTTGACTTCTGAGTACCTACTAAAAATAAGAGTTCTCGTGGGAAAAAAGTCAATACTTGAATAAGAGCCCCTGTACCAAATAAGAATGCCGTAAACATTTTTAAATTTTTTTAAAATTCAAATATTGACTTTTTTCTGACAGGTACTCTTATTTTTAGTAGGTACTCTTATTTGGAAGTCAAGAGTATTCCTTAGCATCATTACAATATCTATAATCCATCAATACTTGGGTGAGTGAGTGATGAAATGGTTGTGTGTGTTTAGAGATTTGTGCTCATGATACAAATCTAGTCCTGGTGGAGTTTCAACTGCAGACATCATATTTTATCTAGTGGTAGGCTGACCAGCTCTGGAGCGGTATGTCCCAGGTTCGAATCCCTCCAAAGCCAGGTGTTTCTTCCTTTGGAAAGAAATTTTACAAACATTTTCTCTCCCCGCCGAGATGTTTACTGGGTATCCGACTATAGGCAGTGAATGTCATTGTATGATTGCTAAGGCAAAGCACCTAATAAGGTAGCATCCCTTGTATACTTCCTAGGAAGCTGAGAATGTACATTTGTGTCTCCATTTGGCCTGTCAGTGAAATAAGAAAATTGTAAAGCGCTTAGAGCTTTTGTAGTATGTGAATTTGCGCTATAAAAATGCAATTAGTTATTATAATTTATATTTTAACTGTTAACATAGAAACCATGATACAGATAGGAATTTGAAACAAACATGTTTGGCCAATATATTTGTGGTATCAATGTTAGTCTCACTTGCTGTGACTGTACTTTTTTCTGTTTATTCTTGAAGTGGAGGAGGCCACAATGTCAATACCCATGCTCTGGAGCAGAAGTTGTATAAGGTACAAGAAGAGCTGACAGAAATGCACAAAAAACGAGGAGAGGTAAGACCTTTAAATCACCTTTAAAATTATGTTTTCTTGATAATGCTAGAAGTGAAATAATACATTAATTCTTTTTCACATGATTTGCTATGCAGAAACGAGGTAAGAATTCTTCCGATATGACTCCAGGTGTTAAAACAGACTTAGACGCTGGAATAAACACTCAGCTCCTCATTCCCAAATTGTCTACTTCTGCCTTGGAAAAATAAGTCAGAGATCAGAATTTAATACTCATGAATATATGATAGCCAATAAAGAATTCATTTAAGTAACAGTTGTTCTGTTTTTTAAGTATAATTGGATTTCAAGCTTGGGGTTGCAAACTTTTTAGCTGACTCCGACTTGATCTCTGACATGACACTTGGTAATGTTCATCATACCAAATTATTGTAGATCATTTTCCGATTTTGTGTAAGATTCAGCCATGGCACAATCTAATGCTAATCGTACATTAATTCTAAAAAATGATTTAAACATCCGCTGCGACGATATGCTAATTCTCTGTCACATCAACATCTATAGCAATGACAAAAAAGACAATAAGATAGAACTTGCTTCTCAAACTTTGATAAGTTTCACATTATGTTATAACAGTAGTCTTTGGTTATTTTCCTGGTGGTCGGTCTGGCTTTTTCTTGGATAGTAATAGTCAGCTGTTAAAGAAAAATAATGTTATTCGAATGTGACCCTTTATGACTCTGCTATGACCCCTTTAACCCTCTGTGATGTCAAACCAAATTTTTTTAAAGTACTAAAGGGTAACATTGTTTTTCTCTTTTCAAAATAGGAGTTGCGCTACACTTACAACTTATGCGTGGCAGCATCTTGTCAGTAGCAGATAGGATCTTATATGTTTTGATCAAGATGTTAAACCTTATACAAAATGTAGAAACAAAATTAAATCGCAAGTAAGACGGATATAATAAAATTGTTAGAAAGATTGAGATTTCAAAAAGTGGCATTGATTGGATTTGATAAAAAACCAGGATACATGAAGCATCTGGTGAAGCCTGTTTGAGTATTTTTGAGCTATTTCCAGACTTTGGTGACTTATCAGGTTAATTTCTAACAACATTTTTTGTCTTAAAGTATAGATACAAACAAACAAATATGTGTCTACAAAAAGGGAATTCAATGTTCTATTTGATTAAATTATAACCAATCTTTATTAAAACTGACGGAATAATAGCCAGAGACTTTTACTGTAATGTGACTTTAACTTTCAGGAAATGATATGAACTATGTTAAACTAAGTACATAAATAACATCCTCTTTTTCAGAATGCTCAGATGATTATTGATCTAAATGCCATGCTTCAAGATAAGGAAAAAGAGCTTCAATTTAAGGATAATCAGTGAGTAAAGCTATACAGTCAACCTATGTTATACTGTCTTAATTTAAGACAACTAACTCAAGCACAGTTTTCTCATTTATTTGTGAATCTGCAGTTCTTATTGTAAACCTCAGATGTGTAAGTATATGCGCAATAGGAATTTGGTTAAGGTGTTGGAGTAAATATCAGGTTGTTTCAAGCACCGCAATGAGACAAAAAGAGGTAGGTCCTGTGTGCATAAGGCACATGCTAAGATCTCTTTGTGATTGTAAAAAGAGGGAAGAGCTAGTAGCCTACAAAGGTGTCATCCAGCAAAAAAGTCAAACATTCTACCTACAAAATGTAGCTCTTTAAAATACTTAATAAAGAGTGCCTTTTGAAGATAGATATTGGCAACCTCTGTATGATGGAAGCACCAAAGTGTTCAATGAATCATATGTTAAGCAAAAATGTGAGTTTAAAAAGTGGTCATGTGATTTTCTAATTTGAATGAATATTAATCCAACACCTCAACAAAGTTTGTTTGAATATATTTGATGCCCAGTATATTTCATTCGATGAAATAAAACTTAAAGAGATATTTCAACTAATATTGACAGGCTGGCTGACATGACAGCAAACAATGCATCCCTGAGGTTAGATCAGAAGAGTTTACAACAGTCCATGACAGAGCTAGAGGCAACAAACCAGATGCTCACAGACGAGCACCAGGCCCTTCAGGTATGTCTGGTTGTCTATGACTGTATGTGTCTTTTAATCTGTGTTTGTTTTAGTGATGTATCTCTGTGCATACACATAGTTCATTTCTGTAATAAACGGAAATAGTTATGATATTTTACTGACACTACATTTATAAAAAAAAATCCATAGATATATATCACTTTTTACCTATGATGAAAATATTCTCTGGTTGACTTACTGAAGTATTGTATACCATGTCGAAAGTATTGAATATCTGAATGATATGTTTTTGATTTCAGTGTTCTTACTTGTCCAAACTCAGGGACTCATTTTAGAAAAGGCTTGTTATCGGTATGCTCCTGGAACTAAACTTTGAGAAGTGCTAACTTCAGAAATACTTTTCTAAATTAATACTGCTTTTATCAACTCCTCAGATGGTATTTACAGCTCTAGAAGAGAAACACAAAAAACTGAATGATGACTACAGAGAAATCCTTGAACGGTGGCTTAAATATAAGGCGGCAGAAGCAGATGAAATCAATGAACAGAATAAAGAATTTTTCAAGTAAGCTACTTGCTCTCATGTCTGTATAAAGAATAAATGAAAACAGTTTAATAATGCAAGAAGTTGATTTGTGTAAATCCAATAAGTTATCCGCATCATTGCAACAGGGGGTAAACCTTTCATAGACAGGGAAATAACCATGACAATATGATGTTGGTGTAAAAATAATTGATTGCTGCCCTTTGATCAGCATTCGAAAGGTACAACTTGTTGCAATTTTAACTTTCCAGATATATTGCTGTGTAAATATCATAAGGGGATGTACTATGTATAGATATGTTTTTACTTGATTACATTTTCTCAACCACTTTATGTGTTTACTTGAAATTAAAAAACCCTTTGAGTCTATAGCGCTGTAAAACCTTATATTAACAAGGCCATTTTCTCAAATGAGGCCTTTAGAATGCCATTACTACTCATTTTTTCATCAAAACAACTTTAATTTATTTCCAGATGTTTATGAGAAAAATGATGTGAATATGTAAAAAAAAAAATCGATTTTTGTAATTTTGCGACAAATGAAACATATTGATGGGGGCTATGACATTTAACAAGTCTAGCAAGCTAAAAAAGCTGAAAAAGTAATGAATTTTTCAAACTTGAACCACTTTTCCTCATGGTCACACATTAATTATTTAAATCAGCAGTTGTAATTATTCAAAATTCACATTGCTTTTATATCTTTTTTGTTTGTTATATAGACATCGACAAGAAAAGTTACAGAAAGAGTTACAAGAGGCAGCCAATGACAAAGTGCAGATAGATTTACCGTAAGGTTTTGTCTGTATACTCTACATAAGTTCTTTCCTCCCTCTTTTTTGCTATAGTTTTTGTGGTTGATCTATTATTTTCTGTAAAATGAAGTTTTGAATATCCTGATTTTTTTAGCTTTCAATACAAATTACTTCAAAAGGTTCATTCAGTTAGAATTTATGAATGAAGTATTTTTTTGCAATATTGATTGATTAAGACAGGACCATGTTTGGATATAATTGGCTTTCAAATTAATGTTTTTTTTTTTTAATTTATACTGTTTTAAATAGATTTTGGCTTATCTTCATTTTGACGAAATATTTTTTATTTTATTTATAGAATGAAATATATCTTATTTTTAATATGAAATTTGAAATCGACATATTTTATCATTGGATATTATTTTCTCTCTCTTGTTTTGATCAACAGAGAAGCAGACGGCTTCACACCTAGTGTGTGTGTCAGTGCATCTGTTCCCACTAGAGCTCAACACACATTTGTAAGTGTGAACACAGTTTTTTTTATATGAGTTAAACAAAATTCTCAACTGTCCCTTTAGATGAAAAGCAAATTGCTTTTAGAATAAAGATAATTTTTTTGTATTTTTGGCTTATGAATATATATTTTGAAAATTTGTTATTTTTGAGTGATCAAGGGTTCTTAAAGTCTTAAATAACATTTTTACACCATTTGTCCATCTTCTTTTTGAACAATTGAATCCAAAGATATGATTATTGTCAAAGTTAAAAAGTGCTGTAGTGTGCAGTACTTTAAAAATATAAAGTTGAAGAAAGTCAAACTTGGATGTTCAAGTATTTATTTGTAATTGTCATACACAGGATGCTCACAGTGGAGAAGTTTACTCTGTTCAGTGGAGTAGCACCGGTAATATGTTTGCCACTGGTGGGGCTGACAGAAAGATTAACCTCTGGCGACAGTCAATGGGAGGTCAGTGGTTTATTTGATTCCCTTAATGTACAAATAACAGAACTATTTTGCCAACAGGTTTTTGGACAAGACCAATGTTTTTATATGATGTATATTAGGTTATTGTTGATTTGGCTGACATAAGAGTTGTTTTGCACCTCCAGATTGTCTCTAATATTTAAATCATCATCATCATATAAAGTGTGTTTTCCTTGCAGCATGGGTTACACTTTTCCCCTTGAAATAGCACCTCGCCACATGTCGCGGTTCAGGGCAAGCTGTGGTGCTAGGCCCTTAGCTTTGAGGTCTTCTGGGATAATCTCTCTCTAGGACTTTGGGGGCCAACCAGCGACAGGGTCACCTGGGATCACCAAGTCCTGTACTTGCCTCTAACAGCTGCTCTCCACCTTTCTTGCGATGTGGAATACAGCTCAATATTGTTAAGTCTTCTTGTGCAAGATTAAACTCCACATTTATCACAAAGTGTGTAATGTATAATTAAGTCAAAATCATCATGTTTGAAAAGCACAACTTATTTAATGATGTAAATCAGTATTGTTGTATTATGAGTCTGGTCCAGTCACTGTTTGATCAGAGACCATCAAATTATTTACAACCTTTGATTATGGAAAGCAAATTGCACAAATCCTGCTCAAAATAATCTTAAATAAAATATTTCACACATATGTATAAACTTCATGAGTAAGAGAATTTCTTAACAAAAATAGCTTCAAACTTAGAAAGAAGCATATTTTCCAATGGTACTTGACTAAATTCTAACTGTGAGAAAATCACCCAAACTTTGGTTATTATTTTTCTGATGAACATTGGCATGCTTTTATCAGGATTGAAAAACAAATTAGAAAAAGAGTTAAATTTGTACTGGAAAATTTCTATGCTAACAAGAGTAGAAAAGGGCTCATCAGCAATCATAAAAAAACATAAATGTATAAGCATATGACTTCTCTTATGGTGTACCTACATCTTCTGACACATTCTAATAAGTCACACTTACAAAGACTTAAGTTGATGTCTCTGATTTAACATTGTGGACCAGACTCACCACAATTTTTTGTTTGACAAAAAAGCTTTTTATATGATTCCCTAATTGCAGTGCCTATCTATGACTTCTTTCCAGGTTCCTGCGACAGTAAAGGTGTTCTGCTGGGCAGTAATGCTGGGATCACATCTGTGGAATTTAGCCATGATGTAAGTGATGTCTGCCATAATCTCTATGTGAATAAAGGTTGATGATGATCAAAAGAAAATACATGCTCCTTTTAAGGTTAAAAGTGATTATTAAATTGGATTATACTCCAGATTTTTTTAAAATAGTTATGGATTTCAGTGCTTTTAAAAGAAAATGCCTATTGGTTCTTTATTTTTTTAAAGTTAAATAAATCTCTTAAATCATAATCATGGAGAAAATGTCCCCCATGATATTGCTTGGTCTAATCATAAGACTTCTTCTTTCTTTTTATTGATTTTAATTTTTGCTTTAATCCACAAGAAAGTGTGGTTTTGTTTAAATTTAGAATATTGAATAGAAGGAAAGCCCTCTGTACAACTAACACATGTTAAAACTATTTGATTAGTCAACTAATTTGTGTCCAATGGCAAGTGATTGTAAAATACGATGAAGCAAAAATCTTTAAGGGTATTTATAGAAACTAACATTGTTACAAAGACATTAGTGACACAATTAAGTACCTAGCAGTTTTGACAGCTTGTTCTGACTATTCAGCTTGTAAGGTTATGTTCAAGTTGTTGGTTGATATGAGTTTGATGAGATACTAAGTTAGACAGAAAAGGGAAATAACTTTGTTTTCAAACTTCTTTTGAAAGGATCTAGTTAAGTTGTGAAATAATTATTAATTGATAAATTATACAAATAGTATGAATATAGTAAGGGCAATTTCAAAGAGATAATGTTCACACTTTTAGAGTGAAAGTAGTGTTGTCCTTTTTGTTACTTCAAGAAGCTCCATTTTAAAGGGAGTTTCATATTTTTGTTCAACATCTGAGGTGACATTGAATCTGTTTATGTTAAACTTTAGTAAGGAGAAACACTGACCTTGTTTGTGTTGTGAGTTTTGAAGAATGGAACCTGGTAGTGAATCATGTCACTGATTTAGCTGTTGTCTACTACTTTTTAAATTGCATAGTACTGTCTACTCTTTTGGAGTGTTTGGTCACAATAGAAAATTTGTTTTAGCGTGAATAACATGATAGTTTTTTTTATCTATTGGCCAACATTATTTAGGGAAAAAAATACCAACCTGATTTAACGAAACTTATTCAAGAGCTGAATCTGTTTGACAACTATCTAGTATTTATCATTAAGGTTGTGAACATCTAAAATATTTTGTTGTTGTTGAACTAAAATATTCAGTTAATTTTCATATGTTTATACATCATAATAACAAAGAATCAATGATATTTGTGTGTATCTGACATATAGGACACTCAGATAGTTGGTGCTTCAAATGACTTTGCCTGTCGTGTGTGGAATGTAGCAACACAGAGGTTACAGGTATTTATCGGATAAATGTATTTTTGTAATTCTTCTACTGTGATATACATTACTGTGTATGGAGATTAAGCAGTTAGTAGTTTACAAACTTGTTTGAATATATATTTTTGGGAAGCATGAATTTGTCCGGCTTAAAAAGAGTTTTTACAGTTACAAAGATTAAGAGAGAAAAAAACAGGAGTCAGGTATTTATCACCATTAGGTCTGGCTTAAGTGTGTAAGTTTAAACAAGTTTGATTGTACTCTACATTTGAGAGGATGCAATTATTTTTTAAAATGGTACAAAATTCAGTAAATAAATCAATATAAAAAGAAAACTATACTGATAGAATTAAGACACACAACTTTGGTCTTTCAACACTAAAATCATTCTATTATATGTAGAATCAATGGACTTAAGATTGTTGATAACAATAAGTTTTTCACAAACCTTGATAAGAAGTTCACATTTTTACTGCACCAAACTGGCCCTCTTATTAAGGTTCTACTGTTGGTCATAGAAGATGTTGACTGATTTGCACACTGATGTTTTATACACGTGTTTCCTTCCTTCCATCAAAATAGCAGCCACAATTCAATTTTTGATACAGTTGAAACCGCATCAATTGAAATGCTTTGGAAAGAAAGAAAATTTTGATTAAAGCAGTTTTTAATTTACAGTGTTCAGAATATCAGCACCCGAAAAATAAAGAAAATTCTCACAGTGTGGCTAAAAATAAATATATAACCTGAGCTGCTGGCGCATGTAGAGACCTTGAACAAATCAGCTGTCTAAGTGTTTGGGTCAATGTGTACTTTAAAGATTGCTAAATGTTTTATTCTAAAAGTGTTATGATAGGTACAATTCCTTAATAAGGATAATAAGTATTTATATAGCGCTTTTTCCACGACAGCCTCAAAGCGCTTTACAGGATGTAAGTACAGAATAATGAAACAATTTAGCCCTCTGCATTTTCACCCTTACACTCTCTAGTCAACACACTCCACAGCTTCTCTTTGTTTTCTTGATTTTTAAAGCAGAGGGTAGCTTGGCTTTCAACAGGAGGCTATCCTGTCTGTCCTGGTTTTCAACAGGAGGCTATCCTGTCTGTCGCACGCTGAAAATCAAATGGCACACCTTTCACGAGCGAGCGAGGACGTAATATACTCTTGTGTATTATTTTATAAAAAGACTTCTTGGTAAAGGACACAGTTTTAAATTTCAGGATATTTAGCATTGCTTAAAGTCTGGATTTTAGGGTTATGGGGTTAGGGGTTAAGGTTTTTTTTTTTTTTGCAATTTATTTTCTGTGCACTTTTTTCACATATTTTTTTTTAATTATAACCTTTAAGCGGAAAAATGTTTTGTTGAAATTTTGTGTTCTTTCTTTGCAACTTTTTGATATGATCCCCAACACCAAAAGGGGATTAAAAAAGAACAAATAAAGAGGCCAAAGAACATCTCAAGAATGCACATTGAACCAGACAGAGAGAAGAGGGAGGACTGTGATGCTCTTCTGTAATATGAGACTGTTGGTGTAGAATTCAATGGCGTGGCTTTACTGACCGCCGCACCACCGGTCTCATTTTTTATCTTCTTCTTTGATTTTATTTTGGTTGATGCCATTTTCTTGATGTACAATTTCAAAACAATGTATTACCTTTTATATATTCAAAAAGGATAAGGTAGTTTTTACTATTTTTAAAATAAACAAGTTCAGTCTAATCTTATAAGCTTACAAAAAACATTTCTGGCAATTATTGGACTTTGTGGATCCAACACATTCTATATGTTGTCTAAAAATGTTCTTTCGTTTCAGCTAACACTCACAGGACACAGTGGCAAAGTACTCTCAGCAAAGTTCCTTGGTGATAACAAGGTTGTGTCAGGAAGTTATGACCGCACGCTTAAAGTCTGGGACTTGCACACTCGAGCTTGTGAGTAGCTGTTTACACTGTAAAGACAATTATTTTGCAAATCAACATTAGTTTTTGCAAGGGACTTTTTCATGAATTGCTGCCGGTAAAAAAAGTAGTCAAAAAATGCATGAGTTTTTTTCGTTATTATCTATAAGAAGGTTTTTAAAAAACTAAATCTTGTAATAAAGCTCCAGATAAAAGAGTTTAATTCTTGCAGAGGTAAATATCTTCGCTTTATATTTAAGGTTAAACTTGGCGAAAAAGTAAAGTATAGACCATTGTTTTATGCACATGTGAAAATAATTTCTACAGTCATGAACCCTCTTTATTTTGGAGGTATCTAGGATCTACTAGCCTTATTAGAGTCAGATGATAAAATATAGGTCCTGTATGTTGGTTGCACAGGTTAAAGATCCATTAATATTTTGAAAAAAAAAAATCTCAAAAGACACTTGGACAAATATTGGAAAATTAAAAAGCCTCAACTCACTGTAACCATAGCAGTTTATATATATAATAATACCTTTTGAAGTTGAATAGTCACCTGATCACTGTCTAGGCGAAGGGAAGCACCAAAGTTTAATAAAAAACATGAGTACAGTGAATAAAGCAATCGTTAATGCAATTCCTGTCAATTGATCAAGTTGGACTTCATTTGAGTTTGTATCAGACAACGGCAATAACAAAAAAAACATAAAAAAACACTCACAATGTTTGTTTTCATCAACTGTAGTATTTGTTTTACTTTTAACCTTGTTTTTTATTTGTTCTTGTCTCACAGGTTGCAAGACAATATTTGCAGGCAGCAGTTGTAATGACCTAGTCACCCTTCATGGCAACAGCATCATTAGTGGTCACTTTGACAAACGAGTCAGGTTCTGGGACCCTAGGGGTGCTGACCAAAGTATTAATGAAATCCTCCTAGAAGGCAGACTCACTTCTTTATGTTTAGCTCAAGGTTAGTGGCTCTCAAAATTGTTTCAATGTCCAATTAAAGTTTTACTCTTAACATTAACATCTTTTATTATTGGCAAATAGTAGTTATTATCCTGGTGCTTTTGCTGGGATAATAATAACATACAGAATTTATTATGTGCATTTCCATTTTTACAAAGTGCTCAAAGAGCATTACAGCTAAATACAAATACAGTAGAATCCCTCTATTAAGGCCACCCTTGGGACCCCCAAAAAATGGCCTTAACTGGCGGATGGCCTTAATAAAGGGATAAACAAAAAA
>JAUUEB010355211.1:269-12457 GCA_032362205.1 Clione limacina
AACATCAAATTCTCCATACGTTTCATTCACAAATTAAAAACTTAAAAAGTCACAACTCAATTAATCTTCTACTGAAGATGTGCTTATGATTCACTGTAAGAGACTCGTAAAACAACCTCCATAAATATGAATAACAAATAGATAAAAATATCAAAGTCAAATGTAAAGAAACGAGATTTTATCTTAATTAAAAATGCAACAAGAAATGAAACGCAATACAACTAGTAAAGCACCGGTGTTTATTTGTTTACTGATTGTCATAACATCAAATGAAGCATATGCTCTTCAAATACAGTGTCATAAAAACATGTTCATAAGAGTTATTGAGCGACAATAGTAAGCAGCGTCAAGCCATTACACCATTGGTAGAACGATAGAGAAAATTTCTTGAAACCAAACCCAGACTCGCCTTATAAATCAAGGTGGGTCACATTCAAACAAAGTATAACGCATAAAAAGAAGCACTCTCCGTTGTAATACTTCAATAATCATACTAATAATGATAATAATGATGATAAACAATTTTAATCATCCCCGTAATGCAATATGATTTATAATGCTGCATACATGAATGAAAACACGATATGCATTGACAACATGGCAATATCACAAACAATATTATACATTTCTCAATAAGTGTATGATCATAGTCATGGAAAATGTTTTTCTAAAAAGCAGCGAGAATAGAATCTGCCATCCACCGACAAATGAGTTTTAACCTGTAAACAAAGCTGACCACAACCACTGACAATTATAAAACACAGAGTTTAACTAATTATAACGCTTGCAGGTGAGCATAGAAAATGTATATCTTTATTTTGGAATGGACCTTTTATTCTTTCATACGAAAAAAGACGCGTGAAAGAGTGTGACTTTCTTGTGAGTTTATGTTTATGTGTGATTCACGTTGATCAGAGAAATCTGACAGTTTAAATAATATCAACAATCCCAAGAACTATTGGACTCCATTGTCCAATATAAGGCTATAAGCTTTATTATAATTATCCTTGTTTTACATTGTTCTTGCACACATTCAAGCTAACATTATTTGACAATGTAAATCACGCCATACAAAACGATATTGTGTTGCTCTCTTCTTTTGGCAACCCTGTTCATGGTCACTATGGTTATCTTTTACAACATTACTGACACCGAGTATTACATACTCGGGGAGGGTATGCGACGGCTCTCCCTGTTTGTTTGTCTGTCTGTGAATACGATCACTTAATAATATATAAAACTCATTGCAGTAAAATCCTGTATGATATTGTAAATCAACACGATGAAGACCCCTATTTAATTCCAGAAATATCTGCTTACAATGTACTAAAGAATGATAGAGAAATACTCGTTGTCTCCATCATCTTATCATGGTCCTTCTTCCGCATTCAACACGGATACAAACTTGTACACGGTGCGAAAAGCGTGTGTACGGGATGTGACATTGCCGGAATGTGTTCACTAACATTTTTGGCGCACCACGCAAGCATTTCCTGAATCAGTTAAAGCAACCCAAGCAGTTATTTAATGTTCTATACATATTTTGACGAAGTTTCGTTTCTTTCATTTTACATTTAACTAATGATGAAGAGGTAACTGTTTAATTTCACATAGTGTCGGATTTGTACTCTATCCGAATACTCACGTTTCTAGTTCTATTTCATCATTCAGTTTGCATTTGAAAGTGCTTTTTGAACGAATATCTATTTACTATGATTTGTACCTATGTTTAGGCGTTTTTGTCTGTTCTCTTTCTTCTTACTTATGTTAAGTTTGTTAATCATTATCAACGTTTAAGGGTTTGGGGTTCGTTTCCATTTATTTCAATAGTCTGATGTTGCAAACAAAACTTTGTATATATTCTCTACTATTACAACGAGGTACCACCTTTCGTCAAGATATATTATTATGTCAACAATTCTTTTGTCAACGTCTATTTACTAGATAGTGGTATTCCAACAGCGAGATGCTGCTTATTGTTGTTTGATTTGGTGTTATCAAGAAGCAAAGCTATTACAAAAATAACAAGAATATTACATCTCCGCTTTTAACACATATAAGCTTAATTGACATTCAAGCATTTGATCAATTTCAGCGCAATATATTATATCGGTTCTAACAGAAACTTGTTTTGTCTACATAACATAGGGGAGTGTTCAAATATCAGCTCACACATTTTTGGGGTTTTTCAGACCCCTCCCCTATCTTGCACCCCCTCTCCCCCATGTGAACTCACACTTTGTCAAAAGATTTTTTGTCGGAAATTAAATTTTGTAATTTCTCGAGGAGATTTTTTTGTCGCGCGAACGAAGACAATTTTCGTCGCGACAAGATATATTGTCACACGATGAAAAATATCAGCCCTATTAAAACTTTTTCTTATCTAAAAGGCTACTTTTTCTTTAGTTTAAAGCAAAGAAAAGTGATTTTGACTATTTTTTTTGCCTATTCTTACTTTAAGGTGTGAGCTCACCCCACCTGACACCCCCACCCCTACATCACACAGGCGCAGACACTCCCCTCGAGGGTGTGAGCTGATATTTGAACGCTCCCTAGCCGGATAAAGGTCGGGTGACCAAGGTCACATAACATCAGTGTGGCAACAAGATGAACGTTAAGCATATGTGTAATTGGCCACGTTTCCCGTAAAATGACAGACATTTAGATCAAGTTTAGAACACTCGTTCATATTTCTTTGACAACTATAATCAACATTCGACTCAACCGATGAGGTAAAGTTTGGCTTAACTAATCTTTATCCGTGGACATTAAAAGATTAATTAATTCTTCGGTTTCTTTTGTTTTCAATAATTGTTTCAAAACATCCATTAACTTTTCAAAACGTTGATTTGAAAAACATGTTATTTGTTGACAAATGTCTTTGTAGTTTGTTTGTTTTTAATCAGGATGTGTGTCAATTTCCCGCAATTTATATTTCTGGTTATTTTGAACAAATAACAAGATTCACATGTTCATTAATATACATTTCTTATACTCTACAAAATGTTCATTCAACATGAAAAAAACACAGAGAAAGGTTTTAAAGTTTAAGATTTACAGTTTCTTCGATACTACATTTGTTATTGAACGAAACTGAAGCATATACCCTGCTCACATCTGTCAACTTTCTGCTGGAAGCATTGGAGGAACTCATTGAAAATTGTCTTGGGTTACTTCCAGGCCGACGTAAACATTTTTTGAAATTTCGTCTGAAGTTTTGACTGAAGATCCCATACAAAATTGGATTCGCCGCTGAATTGACATGAGTGATGATCATAACAAACGCAAAGAACTCCCAGCTCTGCAAGATTCCTGAACTGGCAAATGTTGTATAAATGATGTGTATCTGTGATGGTGAATAGCTTATAAAGTAGAGAATCACACAGCAAATAAGCATCTTGACCACACCACGACGCGCTCTTATTGTATCTGACACACTATTTCTTCTATTAGTAGATTTGTCGTGTCGGCTCAGTTTACCACCAAGTTGCTTGTTGCTAGAGAAGAGTCGTTTAGATGTGACAGAATACAACACAATCTGGATCAACATTGGGAGATAGTAAAACAACACAGCTTCTGTGTACTTGTACAGGTAAAAACTATTTTTCTTGTCAGTTCCAGGAAGCATGATTCTGCAGAGTTCAACACCTGGGCCGGTCGGTATAGTTTCGTTGTACAACAAAACTGGGAGACCACAAAATGCCGAAAACAGCCATGCTATGACGATTGAACCAACAATTTTCTTCCTCGTACACATATTTGATATTTTTAGAGGAAAAACAATACCGATGAATCTGAGAAAACAAATATTGATGATTAGTAATACTTATTTGAAATAGAGAGTTGTATATCTGGCTCATAATTGAAATAATAAATCAATAATAATTGCATCAAAAAAATTAGAGGAATATTTGTTCTAAGAACAATATTTTCTTCAGCACAAATTATCATGTAAATAATGCATAGACAATTTGTACCAGCCCATTCATGTAATAATATGTGTGCTTCATCATGTAAGTTATATGTAAAAATGAAAGAAAAAGTGATGATGAAAAAAACGTGTCGTGTTAGCAGCTGTTTAACAGTTATTTTGAAAGAATATTCTTTTCATAGCCACAACCGTTTGATAGAAAGCCTTAAATGATACATGAACATTTTAGTTGTTTTAGTTACTTAAATAAATGTTGATTAAATTCCGGTAACCTCAAAACGTATTTGAAAGCGTCCTTATTGCAAACATCATTCAAGTATAAAGTCTAACATGAAGTTCTTCTGAATGATCCCTCGAGTAAAAGTTTTAGAGAGAAAACAAATAATACCAGTTTAACGATTTTAAATCGTTTTGATGTTATGTTAAATTACAGAAGCTTAATAGATGTATATAGATCAATATCCTTCTGTAGGTTTATCATAGACATGTATTTATGTATTCTGAAAATACACCCGTGGCTCCTTATAAGTTGAAGAAGCTGTTTAACTTTAATGCTATTCAAACATACATATAAATTATTTCTATATTCATGAAGGATCTTATTTTGAAAGATGTAGATACTGCATTAAAATCCAGAATACTTTTCTTTGAAAATAGTGTGAGATAGATAACTGATCAGATTGCTTTTTTGAGTAAGACATCATAGGAGAAAAACAAGTATTTGTAATCAATCATTTAAAAAATAGTATCAAATAGTTTAGATACACATAAGTTTGATTTAAACCTTATCAAAGATGAAACATGATTTTGAGAAAACAATCGTTCTCTGAGGCTCGAACCCCGGACTCTAAAATGTGCACAACATCGATCATCAGCCTTCTTTCAAACCGACAAGACCATATGCTCAAGTGTATGCCGGCAATTATTAGATGATTTATTCGTCGTGTAATGTGTTACGACTAATTGTGAATTATTTACTTTTCATAATAGGCATACATTTAAAAAGACAGAATTGTTACACGAAACCCCATTGATACGTATCGTGGTGAGAGACAAAGTCCTACCTCGTCGCTCTCAATCGACATTGCTACCGTCTTCGTAAATTTCGACCCGCAAAGCAAGGGAAATTACCCTGATGTACACCGTTTTCCAATTCGTAAATATGTGTGCGTCAATACTCTCTGAAAATGGGTTTCCTTCTATTTTTAGAACTATAACGGTCAAACGGTTTATTCTCAACTGATTAAGCGTTGAACTATGATTCATATCAATATCTTTACATATTCTATAGAAGTGTATCAAATAACCTTTTCTCTTAGCTCCATTTGGATATGATTTATTTAATAAATGATAAGTTTGAATTAAAATTAGGATCCCGTGTCATTACATTTTGTTCTTTATCTCTTGACATTTAGATTAAGAAAGAAACACTATAAAAAGTTAGTTATAGTTGACACGATTGCCTGTATTGGATGACACCAATCATTTTTACTTTTGTCCTAGGAGACATTTTATCGGCAAACACTTAGCTTTGTCCGCTTTTAGTATCAAGCGTGATAAGTTTTTGGATTTATTGTTTAACATTAATGAATAATTAATAATTCTTCGTGTCTAACATTCTGGTTATTTTTTGCTCCGTGCAGTGATGAATTATCAACTTTTTATGGTAAACAAATATCTTATCAGCTACTTGGGTATCTAAGGTAAACGTACATTTCAATATGGCTACATCTTTAAAAACTACTAGCTAACTACGTGGAAATCATGTTTGGTAACAATGAGAACATCAAAACAAAATCAGACTCATATTCACAGAGACAATTTTTGAGTGTTCATAATGGCGGCCATTTTGATGCATGCAGGGAACCACCTGGGGCTGACATTGTGTAGCACTCTCACAACATTAGCGGATTCATCGCCCTTGTTGCACTGTTAATATGTGTTAAGAATCATAGATTGTTTGGACAATGTGACAAATGACTCCGCCCTGCTTAAATCAAAACTTATCTATGTCCCGGGTTTCTGCTAATTAACTGTTTAATTATAGTAAAATTTTCAAAAACGGATGCAGGGAACCACCTGGGGCTGAAATTGTTTAGCACTCTCACGACATTAGTGGAGGAATGGTCCTTGTTTCACTGTTGAAATTTGTTAAGAATCATTGATTGTTTAGACAATGTAAGAAGTGGCTCCATCCTGCTTAAATCGCAACTGCTCTATGTCCCGCGTGCTGCTAATTAACTATTTCATTATAGTATAATTTACAAATTAGTAAAGTTAAAAGATAATTATTATGTAGGAATATACATTTCACTGTTTCTCTGTTTTTGTATTCCTTTTCTAGGTGAAAAATTGTAATTCAACCTTTCATGCATTGGTCTATAACTTCTATCCAAATTAAATCTGATGTCACATCTTTGGTTACAGAAAGTCAACAATTGTTCGAAGAAAATATATGGATAATATATTCTCGTACATAACTTGTAAACATTCACTTTATTTCTTAGGATCCTATCTGAAGAACATTCACAGAGATGTGTATATTCATTTTGTAAGTCTCGATACTTTTCTCATCCATGTTATTAGAATACAAGTTAGTGTTAATGATTGGATTCCTTGCTTCCATATAACATTCTCATAGATGAACACTCCTTGTCTGACTTAACCACCGTTAGTACCAGATGGATGGCATATATAAATAAACAAATAGTGACCTACCTGGTTTGCTATCAGTCTACACATTGAGATATTACCTTCTTCATACCGTAAGCACACAGTATGTATAAACTGTTTATATTTAGATTTCATGAGATAGGTCTATGGTATCCGAAAAAATATATTAAATTTCTTTAACCTTGGATGACAATGCGTTTCCTACGCGAATTGACTTGAAGTCTTTTGTGAGTAAGTTATTTGTAATTCATAATTCAGTCATTTTTTTATTATATTTACGTTTGGTCTTGGCTATGAGTCATCAAAAAGTAAACAAAAAACTGACAAACAATAAGTAGAACAAATAATTACATAGAACTAACATTGTCTGACAGTTTACAACAATAAATCGAAGAGGAAATAAACTAAAACAAAACATTGTACATGGTGTAATAAGAACAATAATAGTGTTGATAAAAGCAAAATCAATAAAAAAGTACCAAAGTCAAAGTACCAATTTGATATTATATTTTTGCTGTTTACAAATTAAATCAAATTATGTAATCTAATTCGCATATTTCTTCTACATTTTGTAAAAAAAATAGTTGCATATAAATTATGCGACCTAATGCTACCATTGACTACATTTCTATAGTATTTTGAAATCTGTTTTTAATTTCAATTATTTTTAATCAAATAATCTTGATTTGATATCAACACACAACAACAACAAATTACTGATTCAAACAGTATAAATACGAAATCCAATTATGTCCACCTGAATCCATTTGTGACGTATTTAAATCAACACTTGTTTTTATGATTTTTTTGTTTGTTTTGCGAATGTTCCAGAACATCATTATCTTGAGTTCAACAACAAGTTTGTTGTCCATAAATAACGATGTCCCCAAGGGCGTTTCGTATACTTATATTAGTCTTGGCGTTTCTAGGATTAAGAGTTTCAACCCGTCTTCAATCACATTTAATTCGGCTAATGGAGGTTTAAGTAATGTCTTTTTTAGATGGCTCACAAGGCTCAAAATACATCGTAAGTTTTTTGCAGCCACAAAGTTATCAAGTCAATTAGTCTCAAAAGGTTTATGGAGTATGAAAATATATTGTGCTTTTAAATCCGTGTTGTTCATGTAATATTTGCTATCTTTATTGTTTGTGAGGTTTTTGACTTCTCCATCAACACATTGTATTAATGTTCTACTTAGACTTTGCAATATTCTTGTCTAACAAAGATGAAAATAAATCACAAAATGTACAATTTCATCCATCACTATTCTGGCATCCGCCCG
Organism: Clione limacina; assembly: GCA_032362205.1. Classification (NCBI taxonomy): domain Eukaryota; kingdom Metazoa; phylum Mollusca; class Gastropoda; order Pteropoda; family Clionidae; genus Clione; species Clione limacina. Next base: position 8,157 of record JAUUEB010355211.1, read on the forward strand.
GTTTTGAAAACAAGTATGAAGAAATAGAAATACAGATAGATAATTTCGTTCTTATTCGAATTATGTCTCTCAAAATGTAAAATTGGCATGATAGATGTTTGCTTTGTACATTGTTTATCTACAATTTCATCTCACCTTTCGTAACACAAGATAACCAATGAGATCACAGATGAATATAACGCAACAACCAGCGTGAACCTGTGTATGGAATATTAAAAATCATGTTTTTATCAATATTCACAGGTTATTTATCTAATGTCGATGTATTTCATAAGTATACCGATAATATAACAAATCAAGTTAAATGGGAAACCGTCCATAGTGTTGACGATATATAATTTTACAAAGATACTATATTATTTACTTTGAAGCCGTGTTTCTTTTATCGGGGCATTTGATTGCGCTGCTAGGTTTATGATTTTGTCTCCCGCTTCTAAGCTGGAACTTGACTTGATATTATCTACTGTATTTTTTCTTACATAGAATGTTAATGTTTCGAAAAAGTAAAATAAAATGTCACAGCGAAAATAATTGTATCAGAACACTTCGAAAAAACTCGAAAAATTGACGCTTGATATGGAACGACAAACCTTTAGAGAATGTAGAGTATAACAGTTTTTATCAGAGCAAAAAATCAACATATTTGATTGACTTTTAAGTGACTATCAGATTCAAAATATATGCATATGAATTTGAATAAGAAACTAGACAAAGAACTAACCTGTTGATTTTACAAGCCACAGGTCCAATAAGCCACCCTCTGTTCAACACAAACATAACAATTTCCGGTACACCAAATGCCATGATGATGACATCAGCCACAGCAAGGTTGATGATGAGAAGATTCGTGACCGACTGTCTCATCTTAGGATCAGTTAGAATTACCACGATCACCAGACTATTACCAACTAAGCCTACCAATATAATGACTGCAAATATCAGAGGCAACAAAACGATACTAATATAGGACATTGTCCTACCACCAGTCATGTTTTGGATGGAGGAGTCATTTACCCCTTGAATTTCAAGGGATGACATTACTGTTGTTGATTCACGAATTACGTTGGATAGGTTAAGTGTATCGAGGAGAGCTATAGACATATTGACAAGGGGCCTTATCGATAAATTTGCCATTCTCTCCCCTGTTTTATTAAATCCTGATTGTAAGTTGCAAAAAGAAATCACGTGAATTCTCTGATGCTGACTCAGCGTCTGAAAATAAAAAGAGATGACACACACATTAAAGTGTAAATATGAAGGATATATAACTACTAGATGGAGTGAGGTAGTGAACAAGTAATCCAATGAGTAAGATAGAAGTGAGTGAGTGGTTAAGTGATTAATTGGTCACATGATTGTGTTAGTGAGTGATTTAGTGATAGACTGATTGAGTGAGTGGCCAAGTTAATTAGAGAGTAAATAATTAAGTAATTGTGTAATTGAACACGTGAGTAAACAAGTGTATGAGTAGATAATTATCTAAGTGAGTGGATGATTGGTTAGTGAGTGATTGAGATAGTGTAAATAGATTAGTGATTGATTAAGTAAGTGCGTAAGTGAGTGATTAAATGATTTGGATCTATTGAGTGATGTTGTGAGCAATTGAGTGAGCGAGTAAGAGACTTATTGAGTGTGTGAATAAGTAATTGAGAGATTGATTTAGTGAGTAGGTGATAAATTGAGAAAGTGTAAGAGTAAATGAATGAGTGAATGATTAATTTATAGAATTAGTAAGTGAGTGAATAAGAAAGGGATTAATTGAATGAGTTAGTGCTTGGTCAGTGAGTGAAAGATTGATTGAGTACGCGAGTTATTGAGTTGGTGAGTGAGTCAGTGAGTGAGTGAGAGAGAGGATGAATGAATGAGTGAGTAGGTGAGTAATTAAGGGATCGAATAAGTCAGTCAGTCAGTCAGTCAGTCAGTCAGTCAGTCAGTCAGTCAGTCAGTCATTGCTTGATTTAGTGAAAGGGTGACTGGATGAACGAGTACATAAGTGAGTGAATGTGTGACAGAGTGAGTTTTAAGGGAGTTTATGACTAAATGGCTGAGTATGTGAGTAGATAACGGAATAGGTGAGTGCCTACGTACATGTGCGGGTGAGTAGGTAAGTGAGGGAGGTAATTGGTGAGCAAGTGAGTGGTTGAGAAAGTGAGAAAACACATTCATTTCGTTATACAACCATTTTTGCTTAGACTGTTAAATTATTCCGTCCAAAAATATGATAAATAAACATATCAAGTTTCTCCAGGGAATACAGTATATTGTCGATGTCAATCATGTCTTAAGACATAAACAACTACAAAAATGGATTGACCAATCCACTTAATGTAGTAAAATTTGTATTTTTCTGCTCACGTTTAACATACTTTCAAACCAGATGATAGTAGAATGATGCCCATATATCAACAAATAAAGTATAATGCTATAGATTTAAAGACATTCAAAATAAATATTAATCATTCAACAGTAAGGTGAAAATAACATTCTAACTTTATTTGAATAATGGTTCAAAGATGTCCACTGAACACTAATAATTGTATATATATTTACTAGTATATGTCAGACAACTTCTTAACAAAATGTCGATTTATTTCTATGTCTAAACCCATATTTTAAGGGTTGATGAACTGTATTTAACAAAATATTACAACGCATCTGTTCACATTTGTTTATTACACATGTTCATTGGCCTCGAAAAATATCAGAAAATACATATTTGTATTATTAAAAATCTTCCCCCGACATCCTTATGACTATGAACAAGAACATAGTTCCTATAACTTTTTTTTGTTACCAAACAATTGTTATTTTAAAACATATATTATGAATGTTTTGCAATATTTTTAAGAGTCATTCAGTGCAAAATGAGAACTTTATTGAAAATAATTCACCCAAAAAATATGAATACGCTATATCTCTAGCACCAGAATCGATATTTCCCTAAAAAAACGGTACAGTTTCCAATTGTCCGTACCATGACGAGCTTTAAATGTCGAAACCCCAGGGTAAAATCACACCACCAAGACGTCTATGTATAGGACGTAGCGAATGTCATGGCAATCTATGCACATGGGGTATTCCTGGTCTGGTCTCTGATACCATCCGTCGGGGTCTTCGTTGAAGAAGTAGAAGAGCGTCGACATAATCTATCAAGTAACAAATCGACATGTACTATTATCTTTACTTATTTAATGAGAGATAAAGCTACTGATGACAGAGCCTTGAAGCTACAAACTTTTAATATCTTTGTGTAACAAGAACCGAATTACCATTTCATTAAATGTATACGAAAATCATATCAGATTTTCCATGGCGTCTGTTTTTGTTGTTTCATATTTAACCTAAAATTCATCTGGTTGATATCATTAGTTACATAATAGTATGTAGATACTACATAAATCAACTACAAAATACTACTACAAATCATCGGCACAAAGTAGCATTTTGCTAATACTAAGGGCTAACTCATCAACACAAGGCTATGTTGTCTAGAAAATCATCCTGAAATGAAGAAATTGTTTTTTATCAAATACGGACACGACAAGAGAAAAGATTAAACACAACTAATGGTTATTATAGCTATTAAAACGCATTGCCCTCAGGCTAAAACAGGTGAAAATTTAAAAGGAAATCTATTCCAGTCAACCGAAGATATGTCTAATCATCACAGATGTACATCTATCACCGAAGTGCGCGCACTATTTACAGAGGCGATTTCGCTTAGTATTGACTTTGCAAGATAGCACAGTGTTAGAGTGGAGTTAAATGTTGTCAATATCAACCTTTGTTCTTTTGTTTCCTCTCAGACATCCAGGGTAGCTCGGTAAGTTCGAGTAAGAGTCACATAAATCTTCTTTTCATCGAGACAATTGTCTTATTATTTTTGAAGTTTGGATAATGGTTCTCAACACATGTCTAAAACTGGTGTAGTACTTTTGGGGCATTCACATTTACAAGTGTTAGAGTGAACCAGAAGTGTACGCCTGATGAGTGAGCAGGTAATTGCTTGATATCCCCTCAGGCATATATTATTACAAGTCAGCAAAGATGTTTCTCTACTCAATGTTTCTGAAGACAATATTAACCCACTAAGAAACAAACTATGAAAGGATGGTACAGTGGAGCAGATAGCCGAGTGGTTAAGGCGTCGGACTCAAGAGCCGGCCGTCTTAAAGCGCTCTGGGTTCGAACCCCGAAAAGGAACATGATTTTCATGATGAAAAATTGCTATCGTGATCTCCGCCTGCCCACCCAGCAGTTGAATTGGGTACCCGGCTATAGGCAGTGATTGTAATTGTGAT
>JAUUEB010355322.1:0-31959 GCA_032362205.1 Clione limacina
CTCTCTCTCTCTCTCTCTCTCTCTCTCTCTCTCTCTCTCTCTCTCTCTCTCTCTCTCTCTATCTATCTATCTCTCTCAAACGAACAGACAAAAACTGTGTATTAAATTGTTATTCCGTCAGTGTATATGTCTTTCATCTCTACATTTCTGACATATATTATCCCTAAACCTTGTACACACATGTCATTGGCATTCATTTATAATGCTTTTCTTATACCCCCCCCCCTCTCCTGCTTGATTAAATTCCTCTTTTACTACTCTCTCTTCTATTTTTATATGAATTTACTTTTCTTTGTCACTTTGTCTTTTTTCAGCACCTCTACATTCTAGTACATTTCTGTCTTCACTTGTTTATCCTTGCTAAATATTTCACCATCACCACGTTTTCTGGCTTGACTGTTTACAATAACAAAAAAGTCTACTCACTCACACCAGTGCCATGCGGAGCATATAACATTACTTACGCTGCGACGCAGGAATGCGTAACACTTAAACGTCTGCAAGAAAATGCTATCTGAAAGAATTCAAAGAAAATAACTTCCGTTGCACTCGCCACAAGCACATATATTTACCTCCCTTGTAATCCTTGCCGAGTAGTTACCCTCCTTCTGCCTTGACAACCACGGCATCCTTACGGATAAGCACCACGTGATGGTTACGTACAAAGGGGACAAACTTTTTTTACCTGGCTTGTTTGTTGTGTGGTTTCTTCCTTATCTATGAGTTATTTCCGATATCAACAATGGAATTTGTGTTACAGAAATCTTAAGGAGTATTAGATTCAAGATTATCTCGATCGATATCGTGATAACTGCTACTTAAAGACAGAGAGGTAGGTGTCTTTGTTTTTTATGTACATATTATTATTACCTGCTTTTTCGTTTTGTATTCACCTGAACTCTGAGTGCGTTCCTAGGGAAGTTTTTTTTGGGAACGGGCAAAAAGTAACCTTGCTCTGTAACCACTTTGGCGTTAAGTAACAATATATGAATCTTACTGGTTCTTTAAAGGTCTTCCCAGTTTCTGCTTGTGAATATAAACGTGTCGGGCAAGTCATTTACGGTAAAGATCCTTTGATGGTTGAAAATAAATGTACGGTTAGCCGATACAAAATCTAACAGTCTACTTATCTACTTACTCTCACTCTAGCAATCATAATATTGAAGTGCCTCATTTTAAGCGTCAAAGTGTGAAACAAAACATACGTGTGTAAAGCAGTTCTCTTCGAACATTTCAAATCTACTTATTATGATTACTCAGAAACGAGTGTAAGTAATGTTAACGTTTCTTCTTTCTTCAATATACACATAGACATGAAGCAAAAGAAATACTTTTACTTTTCTTTCTGATATCCTCTTGATAAATGATGTGATTGACTTCGTCTGAGACCAATACAGTTTCATTATGGTCCGTAGACTGGCTAATCAAGTGTATTACTCGGGACATTCGTTTTTTGGCTTATATCATGTATTGTACATATCAAACCACATTAAATCACAAATCAAAGATTTACTATCTTTTGTCCAAATCTATTCTAGAAGTAGATTTAGTCAAGGATATTTTTTTATGGTTATAATATCAAGTTAGTATCTGATTAAGATAATCAATGAAACGAAAAAAAAACTAACTTGTATTATAAAAACGATATTAAACAAAATACAAAATTACATATTTCATACCGTTGAATGTAAGTCACGGGTAATATAATTATAATTACTATTAAACAAACAGTTGGCACCGGACACAATATACGTCGTAGGGTTAATTAAATTGATATGATATATTTATGAAGGACATAAATTCGTATGATACTTCATTTCTCAAATCATTGTCGTGCCAATATTGTAGGCGAATAGATATTCATTCCATATACAGTATGTCACAGAAGCTATGACCTAATTTAGTTTGCTGATTAATTAGAAATAAATAATACATGAGTTGTTATATGTTTTTTATAGTTGCTAGACTTTTGATCGCGATGTTTGATGTATGACCTGGGTATGTTAATGACTTGCTTGAGCAGAACATTGTTCATGATAATAATATGCTATTTTCTCTAATGTAAATACATTAAATATTCCGTTGCCAAGAAGTAAAAGTAAAAGTATCTTAGTAAATTTGTCTCCGTAAACTACTCACAGATAAATCAATCATAATAATATCCATCATCTCAATTTGATGACAACGAGTTAACGTTGTTCTTGAAATATCTGTAAAGTTGTTGTCATACATCTATGTAGCTGGAATCTAAAAATAGAGTGCAGTTGCGAAGGTAATATTATCTTGAAGCCTGCCAGGTAAAGTGTACACTCGAGTGGTATTAATTGATAACACGTTAGATAGGTATTTGTTGCCCCGGTCTTGATACAGTTCTTAATAAGAAGCAGTTGTTCTGCAGCTTTTGTTAGATCAATGAGGATAAAAAGAGAACAAAAAAACGTTCCGAGTCGATCAAGAGAATAAAGAATCGTGTTGGTAAACTAGGTATTCTGCGTGAATTCTTAAAAGAGTCATATTGAATCTCGTTCTGTTTCTTCGTTTTAAGGATGCTTATCTGCTTACTTTCTGTCACTTGACGTTACTGGTAAGCAAAAATCAACTGGACTTTTTTTTAAAGCATGATGATGGTAATATAAATAAGTATTATTTCATATATAAATTCCTGATCACATTGTTAACTCCCTGCGCATAATTATCAATTGCATTAACCTGTTCATTTTAAAAGTTAAAACAAAGAAACCAAAGTCAAATAGCTTGAATATGCTATTTTGACCTTGAAAATGGCCTTGATCTTTTTCATTTGACCTTGTCAATGAATTTAACAAGTTAATTTCCATATATTATATGGACACTTTTCACAATATTATATTTGTTATTGTTTTGACTATAAAACGCACTCCAATGCCCATAAACTGTAAAATATGCAAGTGCGACCGAGTTTTTTTAAAGACTACTATGCAAATACTGTAAAATATTTAGCATACCATGAAAGAACACATTTTAATACTTAAGATATCAAAATTGCATACATGTCCATACCCATGTACCCTGTATTCTTTATGCTTGTTTTTATTCAAGGGTTTTGACTATTATACGCGTTCTAATGGCTATATATATTTAAACTATGCACATATAAGTACCCTAAACCTCCATGAATGTTTGCAGTTTTTTCAGGGTCAAACATTATCTGCACTCGACTATAAGAATAGTTTGACTTTTCAAAAGAAGGTAACAAGGGCGAGTGTGAAGAGTGCAATCGTATGCGATTTGAAAAGCAGTTAGGCACGTGGGGTCCCTGGTAGTTTATCGATAATTGTAAAAAGTGGAAACATGTGTTCGGTATTTGATTTAAAACAAACATCATAACAAGTTATTACTCTAACAATTAAAGTGTATACCAATTACTTAGTCTTAAGTGATTTCATGCAATAATAATGACATTATGTGTCTTTGTGAAGCTAAGCAACATAAAAGGAGCAATATTTTAGTTGTTATTGAGACACAAAGACAGTGGATTCACCATATTCCATGAGTAACTATTAGACACGTTTGTTCTCATCTCATGAAATATAAAAACAACCAGAAAAAAAGAAGAACAGTTCAAACTAAAAGGTTCATATAAATGATAAATCAATCGTGTCTAACAACCTCTTGGGACTAAGAGAACTTACAAAAGAGGTTAAAAAGTACAGTTGATCACGGAGATTTGCTATCTTTACTTTAAACTATTTGCACTCTGTTTTAAACTGCTATCTATTCAGTTTAATCTTGCCTAGACATAGGTAAATTGCTGTCAAGTTATTTAAATACGAAGCTAGTTTAAGGCTGGACACTGTCCAATTTTTTAGAACAAAAATAACCGTGAATAAAGATTCCAGAATATAGTTCTTCGTCTTTTCAAAAGGAGTCTATTGTGGAGAGTATGTAGAGTGTAATCTAATGGTATTTGACGATAGGCACGTGGTTGTTTATTTTGTAAACAAGTGTTCGTTATTGTGTGCAAGAGGAACCAAGAAAAAATATGACACTTTTCGGTCTATGAAATACTAATTTTATAAATACAAGCGAGGGAATAATGATGAGACTTTGTGTTTTTGTGCAGCTCAACGGCGTCTTATGGTAACAAAGGGAGGAATAAGAGACAATATTTAGATTTTTCTGAGACATGAAAAGGACAAGAATATTGGATTCACCATAGTCCCTAATCAAATATCTAGCAGCAAAATGACAACAGTTCACGTTTGTTCTCATCTCAAATTAGATGAAACTTAGCCAATATAAAAGAGAACAACAGAATAATAAGGGAGAGAACGTCAGATTGGTGTCTTTCTGCTGAAACAAGAAAATAACTTAATTGAATACCACTCATAGAGAGATGAAAACAGACGGAAGGTGTTACGTAAAAAGGCAAATGCAACGCCTTACTCTGTTCACACTGCTTGAGGCATACATATATTCATTTTTGAATAAACTAGACTGCAGTCAAATGCTAATAACACAATGTTCTATAAATTTCAAAAAGTAAGTTCAAAATTGGAGATTTTCATTTTCATTGAGTACAAAAGTACCAAAAAAAGCTCGTTGTCTTTTAAAAGAAGGTTATGAGGGATAGTGGCTAGATTACAATTGTATGTAATTTAGCACGTGATTTAACTGGTAGTGTATCTATAACGGTGACATGTAAGTACAAACATTGATTTGATATTTAATGCTCAAGGAAAAGAAAAAGTAATAACTCTACACATTGTTCGTATCCCTATTACTGAATGTTAAAAGTGATAACTTTTGCTTGTTTGAACACGACAACATCTTTAGCAAAAGCAGTTCGTAGATATAAGGAACGTCTACAACAGCTCTATAACAGGAAGTCTTACAAGAGTAATTAACAATGACATCTTGGAGTTAAACATTATGTTTTTGGTTTAATAATTTTGAAGCCTTGCATGGTATGGTTATAATTACACATTTGTTTTTCAGCCTTTTTAACTCGATGGTATTTTTTAATCTACTGCCTTTACTTTTTCGAAGCCTAAAGATTTGGCTTGACTTACTATATCGTATTTGAAATATTCATCCGTTTGAACTTTGTTTCGTCCTTTTCATTTGTCCTTGCCTGTTATAAAAGCATATGCGTTATCTGAATTTTCCGAGTCAACACAGGAAGTCAACCCACTACTTATCTGCTTAATTCCACTGCATTAAAAAATTAATTCACGTGTATTTCAAGATAAAGAACATAATTCCAGTCTTAACGACTCACATCCATCTGTGAAAAGCTTTAACTGCGTTTTCGTTGTCTGTTACTACTGAAATACTAACTACATTGAAAACGCAAACAAGAAAAAAAAATGGTTTTAGAATACGAATAGAAAGAAAGAAGCAATTTTGTATCAGCATCAACGCCGTAAAGCTCGCTGTCAGTTTGAAGTGAAATGAATATATTACGCCTTTGTGCGATAACAAATTTGTAGTTACCATTCTGTTAGACTGAGAGCATCAATTATGTCAGAATACCACCACAGTTCAATATAATGTGATTTCAAATACTGCTGGGAAAAGAGTTTGTTTTAACACACGTATATCGTAATACACCTCATTTTTGGTCCATTGTTTTGTTTTTTAAGAAACGTGTTTTAAGTGAATGAAGAAGGTAACGTTTTTTTCGATTGCACATATAAGCACTGAAATTATCAAATTTAAAATGACACCTTTTTCAGGATTATTAATTGCTATTCCTGAATAAGATTCATGTTACACTCAAAAAAATAACGGAACGACAGTTTTTTTTGTTTAAGCAATAAATCAAATAAACTTGAGTGTCAACCCATCGTAACGTTAGATTTTAGGGTGACCACTAGACAAGTTATGGATATAATCGCTGTTATTTATATATATATACAAAACGTCTATGATTAGTGCTGGTTGCCGTGGACATGTTGCACCATGAAAAAAGAAGCAAGATGCCAAAACAACATGTGCAATTGATGCTTCTCTTGCATTTATAGAAATATGTATGAATTGTTGTGCATCAAACGTAATTTTCTTCTAAACATACAAATGTTTACTCCATTATTTGCATCGCGTTTAACACCCTCGTTGAATATTTAAAGAAGTTGTTGTACACGACTTAGTTTTCACTGCTTAGTGCTGGTTGCCGTGGACATGTTGCACCATGAAAATAGAAGCAAGATGCCAAAACAACATGTGCAATTGATGTTCTCTTGCATTTACAGAAATATGTATGAATTGTTGTGCATCAAACGTAATTTTCTTCTAAACATACACATGTTTACTCCATTATTTGCATCGCGTTTAACACCCTCGTTGAATATATAAAGAAGTTATTGTACACGACTTAGTTTTCACAACATCGTTCCTGGACACATATTAACGCTTCATCAAAAGCTAACGTCGGCATGCTAATATTGAAGCTCATTGACAAAAGCTTTTCGTCCGACTATAATCTACGCAGCACCATCAACAAAAATACTGTCAACATCAACTACAACTACACAAAGAACATCAAGTCAGTCATATCGTCATATAATTACAATGCACAACTCGGTCGAGAAGAGTTATTAGTATTTTGTACACTAAATATATTTCCAGATTATTCAAATATGTTCAACTGTTGTTGTGTTCTAATTATTTGCTATATCTTGTCTGTGATCTTCTGGGTATCAGTACAGATCGGTGATCATAACCATGATATATGTCAAAATACAATTAACAGTGCAATTTACGTAGCTCACACCACATTCACTGAACTCTTAAGTATACCCTCGACAAATAAAGAATACACATTTGGTATGTAAATAAAAATGATACAAGATTGAATAAACAGTTGAAGAAAAGTAGTTTTGCAAACCATTCATTGAAAAAACTAGTGTTTTCAACAACAGGATCACTTTTTACAGATGCAAATGCAAAAAAATATTGTTTTGTGATTTTCAGCCACAATATTGATGGAATTCATTTTTTGGTACACATCAACAAGTTAAAGTCAATGGCCACAAAAAGCAAAAATCACATTCTTTTGTTCTCTCTTGATTACACCGCTAGAACCCTTTAAAAAATAGTAAAATTAAGAATGTTAAAACTGTTCACTCCGCCGACGTGCAAATGACCTACATACATGAGCGCGTGTAAAATGTTATCTTAATACAATAAAAAGTTGTTTCAAAAACCATTCAATAAAAAAACAAGTGATTTCAACAGGAGGAGCACATTTTGCACGTACAGATGAAAAAACAAAAAACAAAAAATGTGGGTAATGTGTACCTAAACTGATGGTAGAATTTCATTTTTATTGTACACATCAACAAGTTAAGGTCAATGGCTACAAAGAGCCCCTTTTGTTCTCTCGTGACCACACTGCTAGAAATCATCAACAAGAGTGTTGCTTATTGAGGGATATGCTTTTGCGTGTACTGTTCATATTAATATTTCGTTTGTTTCTATGCTGTGACTAAAACGTCAACTGTCTCCATTTATATTTGTTAAATTGAGTGGTTAATAAACCACTGTTATTCGACTTTTTTTCTTCAAGTTGGTATTCATGTTCATTTCAAATTATAATCAATGTTTTGAAATTGTTAAATGTTTCCATAGTATAAAGTTCTTTTCCGATAAATCCTGTCTCTATTTAAGTTATCAAGTTTCTTCTTTTAACTGTCTACACCTTTTACAATACATTGAAGGACGGCTCGTCCAGCCATAGAAAACAGTGGATATTGGCATCAAATAAACAACCTAAATTATAATCATGATTCCTTCGTATGCTAAGCTTCCCATTCCTATTTCAATCAATGATTTGCGTAAATATTGAATACACAAGAAATATGATATTACCACTTTGGACTATTGCACAATTGAATATAAATATACTGTAACTTTAACCGTGAAAATGCACTACAGACGCTGTGAAAAACGTTAAGTGTTAAGTGGTTTAAAGTAACACTTTGTATCGATTTGACCTGAATAGATAAAACTTGCCACCTGGCGTCCAAATCTAACTTTTTAAAAGATCCTTTCACAAATGAAAGTCTTTTTGCGAGATAAACTATCCTAAATTCTTTACATTGTGACATATGCCGCCATAAGTATACAATGGTTCTATTGTTACTTTATAAAACCTAGTCATAGGTGTACTTCTGACGACTATCCTGTCAACAGCTCATATTATAATTGCATTTGAAAATCTCAAAGAAAAAAAATAATATTCATCAGTTAATTGTTAGAAATGCAACCTTCTTACGTTGGCTTGCGTAATAAAATTACTACTTTATGTTAATGAGTGCAAACAGATGGCAGAAAATAGTCACATGGTATGCTTTGTCAACAGACTGCCACACCCGTCACACTTTGCTCTTAAATACCTCTGTGTGTAGAGAAGTTATTACGTGTTTCACAAGTGCGTTGCTCTTTGGATGTTATTATTTGTCACAGTGCAAACTTGAGTTCTAAGATATTTTAAAATAATTTCAAGGTAATACAACTGTTGAATATAGTGCTGTGGGTCGTACGTTTACTTAATCAATTCCACTAATCTAAAGCTATTTTAACCCGAATAATATGTTGAATTGTGTTCATAGTGTGCATGCGTTCTAAAAACGTACCAGCCAACCAAGTCAAAATTCGCATAGATTGTAAATCATTGTAATGTTATTAAGATCTTTCAAAATAAGAACGTGTTTCATATCATCTGTGTTACGTTGTTATGAACACAAATATGCTAAGACAGCTTAGGTCAGTGCATCTATCGTAACGATTAAACAAAATTACATCATGCAGTATCGTGTATAAGAACATTGGTTTTATATTTCACGCTTAAAGAAACTCAGAAACAACATTTTTTTAATTTACCGATAACTTAATAGTAAAAGTAATTATTTAGGGATAAGGATGAAACTACGTGAGTGGAGTAACGTAGTCAAATTGTCCTCGCTACTCGAGTAGAGTAGAGTAGTGCCGCTATCAACTGAAGAGTATCCCGAGAAGTAAAAATAAATCTACTCAAATACCGAGTACCCTAATATTGAATACAAATAAAGAAGTTCAAGAAATTAACATTTTTATGAATTCACTGTCTACATTTTGAAACCTTTATATAATTGCAACTTTGTAACATCATCTTTGGTCCAAAAAAAGTAGCTATAGTAAGAGTGACATGGTCAAAACAAATTTGGGTTGGTAAATAGAAATGCACAATATTATATTTTGTGGGCTTTTTTAGTTCAAAGGGCTAAGAATAAAACTCATTGTAAAAATGATTTTTTTGTTCCGATTTATTGGGGTAGAGTATCGATTACTCACTACTCGAGCCTATTTTTCGAGTAGAGTAGTGGGTCAGCTCAAGTAAGTATTGAGTAGCGGAGCAGGTCACTACTCGGGAGTAGAGTAGTGGGTTCACTACTCGAGAGTGATACTCCGTGCTTGAGTACTCGAGTAGTTACAACTCTGGTCTTTAACAGCCTGACGGCATCTTATGACATGAAATTAAGGTGTAAAAAGCAATACTTTAAATGCTGTAAATGAGAAAAGAAAACATAGAAATATTCAGTTCAGCATAGTGCGTAACCAAAGACCAAGCAGCAAAATGTTTTTAATTAACGTTTGATCTTATCTCAAATTAGATAAAAGACGAGAATTATAGAAGAGAACCACAAAACAATGACAAAAATATAACGTCAGCTGAATTTCTTTGCTTGAACAGCATCTTAATAAACAACTATGTAAATGAGAACAAAAGAAACTTCTAGAAACAATCCCAAGATTCACTTACGCAACTTGTTTGATTGTGGCAACAAACGACAAGACTATCAAGTTTCAAAAGCTCCGTAATCTAATATCTAGCAGCAAAAGGTCAACAGTGCACGTTTTTTCTCATCTCAATTAAGATAAAAGTCAGTCAATATATGTGAGGAAAAAGTAGTAAAGTCACAATCAGAACAGTTTGATGCCTTTGGTGCTGAAAATAAACAACCTAACAAAACAACAATTCTTAGCGAAAGAGAACCTAAGATACTTCTATAAACATTCCTAACAATTAAAACACAACTGTTAGAATGATTGTATATATTCAGTCCAAGTTCGTTCCTTAATATGAGTCTAATAGCACTAGTTAAACTCTACAAGCGTTATAATAATAATAATAATAATACTAATTTAATTTATAAGCGCTTACCATTTGGAATAATCACAATTATTTACAGCAATCCAAAGGAAAGGTGTAAAATGTACATAATGCATGCACACAAACACATACATCCATACACGCACGCCATTAAAATGAAAACAGATAATTCGAAAATAAAAACAAAATATCAAATGAATAATACATTGGTCTCTCCAATTACAACAAGGTGTTTTAAGAGAGTTAGTATGGTCACTCCTAAGCAAAAATCTAAAAGCTAATGCGAAAAAGATGTGTCTTGAGTCTTATTTGAAATATCGAACTGAAGGGATAGCCCTGTTTGCGTTCTCTGCTATGAAATAAATAATAAAAAGAGTTTTTCAAAAAATATTTCTGGATTTAATTAGCAAACACTTTATACCTAATATATATCATACTTTCAAAAATGAAAGAGATCCAAGTAAAATTACTCAAGTTATCGCGTAAACAGTCACACTTACAGACACACACACAGACAGACAAGAAGAAAATACACCACTACACAATATCAATGTGCGTGGAAAAACTTTATTTTTCGCTCATTGTAATAAGGAAATGCATCTTAGAAGTATAAAACAATCAGGTAAGATTGCATACATTTTACACATATCAATTTCAAACAAAAAGACTCCCTGTTTCAATTATAAATTGCTTTTCCTTCTGTTTCAAACTGTTATCTCAATTAAGAATGAGTACAAACCCATCAAAAATTTCAAAAAATAATAAAGCCACCTAAGACAGGTAACTGGCAGCTGAAACAAAAAGGTCAAAAATATCTTTTGGCAACTATCAAAAGTCACATCACTTAGCGCTGGCTGCCGTGACACAATGACAAAATGTGCTAAAAGTAAAGACCAACATGTACAATCGTTGCTTTTCTTGCATTTGCAGAGAGATAATTTGTGAATTGTTTTGACATAATACGCTAAAAACGCAAAGGTTCACATTCTTTTCATTGCATCGAATACGTTGAATTTGTTAACCATCGTTAAGTTGAATAGATACATGTACATTTTACAATCATTGTGTTTGTAGTAATGCTCTTGTACGCATATGCGAATTTGCATTTATAAAAAGGTGTTGCCGATTAAATTTTTTTTCTAAAGAAGAGGGGGTTGCATTATCTGTTGCCCTTTTTTCAGATTGGTAAATGTTGAAAAGACAACACAGGGCTTTAATTTAGATATCGCATAAACGTTAGACTGATGCTGTAAACTGTATGTGTTCGCCGTCACATTATTTTCTAATGTAACGACTCATCTTGGTAACAAAAAACTAAACTTAAGCTTTTTGATCACATTCCAACCTATTTGGCTTGTGGTACAAATCGTCTCTACTTCAGATATAAAAACAATACCAAGCAAAACAACGAACTATATTTTGTAATCGGATAAGGTTAAAAACCCTTCTTCCTACTCGACACGACGTATTAATGGCAAGATAGTCGAAATTCGCATTTTTCTTTAAAAAAATTTAAGTTCATTATAAAAAGAGTTAGATTAAACAGTGAGATCTGGTAGATTCCTGAAATTAGCTATATTGATAGTTTTTTAAGAAACTTGTTCATACAGTCAAAACCCCAGACTGAATAAAGTAATCAAAGTCTGATCTGTGCGATATCAACATGATTTACATTATGGATAATTTCCCAAGGTGCCTCTTAGAAAACGCTGACCTTTAAGATTAATTTCAGTAGTATGTCAAACAGAGGCCCTCATGGGTCGTATTTGGCAATAGTCGCAAGTTATGGAAGTTTGTAGACTAAATAAAAATGTCATGATATATAGTGGTATTGTATAGGCGACTTTGCCCCTTCGATGTAAATAATTATAACAAATATCGAAAAATTCGTTTGTCAAATCAAAGATTGCGATTGATATTTATTTATTTCTCAGGTTGGTTGACAACATATGGGTAATAAAAAATTAAATGCAAACATTTTTGAAATAATCTTAAATAACAATAACAAAGTACGTATACTGAAACCGATTCAACATTTGTAATCACTTACATATTAATACATAGCACGATATGGGACCACTATTGATTCCGAGACTTCTAAGGTATGAGTTATTCTACAAGTAAAGTCTTGGCCATCCGCCACTGAACCAGAAGCTGTCATCACTTGGCCATCACGGTAGTAAGAGTGTATTTGTCATTAGAAATTAAAACAAAATAAAACAGACAAAAGTTTAGTAGAAACATGACTCCTGTTCCTAACAACGATCTTTCCAATTGAGTCGCCTTAAGTGATCAACCTGTGTGAATCACATCTAGAGAATCTCGTATATCAGTGATAATCAAAGAGTCTCTGATACTGCCATGGGTATATTTTGTTTGGACGATACTGGGACAGTGATGATTATTTTTATCATTTTTTAGAGATTGATATTAGTTTTGAAAGTTATATTGCATTTTGCGTTTGACATAAATTAAGATTGAGTTTTGATTTCACTGTGCTATTAAAAACTATATCATATGTCTATGTAAATTAACAATCAATTCAAATGGATAATAAAAAATATGGTTTATTTTAATTTAAAAATGAACAGTGTAAACCATATAGAGTAACTTAGGCTGTAGTTATTGCATGGCTAATTTTAGTGGTTATTTATTAATTTTTAAACAACAGTCAGTACCAATTATTCAAAGATAAACGATACACGTTTTTACTGTAAGGTTACAGCTGTTGCATTTTAGCTATAAGTTTACATCGACATTTCGCTGACTTTCTTTTGTGTTTGGTTTTGAAAGTAGTTACGCCCTCGAGCAAGCTGTCTCACGCAAATCTTTCACTTAACTTCTCACGACTGTGTTGGTTATGGAGACTTAGGTTTAATAAGACTAGGTAAGTAACACGACACGACTCTAATCAATGGATCTAGTTTATTTGTCGCCATTTATCGTGTTACACGGGAAAAGCAGGTCGTTCTTTTGAGATTATGACTGTTGGCGTTTAGCTAAGTTGGTATTGATTTTCATTTCTTATAATAATGTGTATGTAGCTCATACAAGGATAGAAGGCGTGGTAGCATAAGAGATGACTTTGGGCCGATTCAGACTTGTGCCTCTTTTTGATGTTATCCTCAACATGCTGCTCGAACATGAGCGAATCCAGCATCGACAAGGAAAAGATGCATAAAGATTACATAATAAATCATATGAAAATAGTTCATCTTTGTAAGATTATGAGAGTCACAGTAGTAGAACGTAAACAATTTGCCTCCCCATTATTTTTCAATTTTGGATGTGTATTTTTGTACTCCTATAACAACAACAACAACTGGGTATATTAAAAGCTTTACGTACGTACACGACTTAACCATTTGAACATGGCATCAAACATACTATCACATGTCTCACCTGTCGGCATCACCGAAGTGTGATTTTGGCCGCTGCATTTCATGACACTGCCAGTATTATATTCCTCCATTTGTTCCGGTCTTCAAAAGCTTTGCTAACTTCATAGATCTTCATGCCACAGGATTTTGTAACATTGTTTATTAGGCAAGATGGTAGTCTTCCCCTTTTCTTCTTGCTGCGGTCTTCATAAGATCGGACTCTTTGTTTATATGTAAGTTGTGTTGTTGTTTTGTCTATAAAACTATAAGTTGCTTCTTTTAGAACGAAGAATATTTGTCTTAAGAATATCCTGGTTGTCATATTCTTAAACAGACAATGTTATCTAAGTTACAGGCTTTTCTTGATTTATTGTCAGACAATTCAGTATCAAGTTTAAACAGTCCCATCGACACCATATGTAGATTCACTGATGGTGTATATATTATCATTAATACACAAATTATGAAATAGACTCATTAATTGCATGATACAGAGAGACAAGTAGACACATACATTCTAAAATAATTTCAATTATACAATGAAGACAGACTGCAGCCATAACCAAGTAACATAGCTCATGTCAGAGTTAGTGAAAAATGCAATAAATATTGATAATGATTAGATTATACATACAGGAGAAGCTGACCCAAAGGTGATAAAGTACAGCTCACATTCAAGAACGATAATGTTCTCGATATTTATTATTTGATCAGTCTGATTTGTGTGTTTTAAGAATGAGAGAGAGAGAGAGAGAGAGAGAGAGAGAGAGAGAGAGGACTATGACGTTAAATAGTATATCTGTATCAGCTTTCTGGTTATACAGTAACGCTATGTGCCGTTTATGTGCATAACATTTTGGAGCATCTTTGGCAAAGGCTAATAGATATATTTTTCATGTAATAATATTTCCTGCACTGTAGCTTTTGAAAACTGATTAAAGACATATATATACATCTTTGTGGCTGTTAAACACACTATCAATTCCTGAGAACCTGTTGTTGTGACTACAAAGCACATGACACCATGCGATAGGCATTATTTCCGCTCTCTATTACTAACGATCGTGCGCCAACACAAATTCATTTCTTTGCTAAAAATGCGTTCACTGAATTTCAAGAGCAATTAGCTCGCTGTGTGATGAGCTGCCAAACACATTACTTGCTGTTCATAACGATGTACATTTTTATTATCAGCTATTTAAAGATCGGTTTGTCGTTGTCAACTTACAGAATCAACAAGGGTTGTGATAACCAAGCTTCCCAAGCTGTGTGGTATTTAGAAGTAAATAGATCTCATGTTTGTTTATGTTGCTATATTTCGTCACATATTTTACACCCCTGGGCATTATGTTTATACCGCTATTTTACTGCGTTATATGTACTAGTAGATGCTCCGTTCTCCGAACGTGTAATACATATTTGCCAATTAGGACAGAGGTTAAGAGTATTATTTACTATTTCTTTTACATGAACCAATTAACACAAAAACGCGGGAACGGAAAACGCAACAAAAACGGCTTAACGCAGGACGGGAAAACGCAACAACGACGGCTAAACTCAGGACGGTAAAACGCAACAACGACGGTTAAACACTGGGCGGGGAAACCTAACAACGATGACTCATTTTCTAATCTTCAAGAAAGTAAAAATAAGGATTTAAATAAAAAGATAAATATCACTAAACGGTCCGCAACACATGAAGCTATAAGAAAGGTATCACTTGTCGATCTAAAACTTCCTAGAAAAAACGTGTACAGACCCCCCGTTTTTAACTTTCCTAGTTCTATTATAATAAGATAATTCTTTGAACACCTATCCTGCAATCTTGACAAATAGTGCTTAAATGTCACAATACTTGTGTAAGTTGAAGATCAGTTGTTTGAAAGAACATCAAATAGCATGTCTATTTCACAAACGCACCCTTCGCGATCGACATAGATACATACATACTAAAAATGGCTTATAACGCTTAGTTTATGATAAAATAATTCAAATTGTCTGAAATTGTTACTCTTTACATGATCATAATATGTTTAAAAATAAAAATATCATTTGAACATATCCATTATCCATATATGTGTTTCATGTACAAGCCTCATTCTCAAACACTGACTCATGAAAACAGAAATAATGTTTTCGGTGAGACTATTGTAGCTGATGATTTTCAATATGTGGAAGATCAATGTAAAGTTCTATATTATTTCTCATTACCTTTAAAACAGACAAATAACAACGGGTGCTAAAAAAATACGGTTAGAATATCAACAGCTATTTGGTCTGATATAAACTAGCAATGTGCTTAACTTGATACATGTTAACAAATTGTACGTTTCAAAAAAATGATATTTGCAAAGTTTTTACAAGTCATTAAATGAAATTACAAAAAACCTTTTAAGAGCAACACATGCTGTTGCATTTGTGCTGTCTGATTTGTGTTGCCATTAAAAATGTCTTATTCATTCGATAATAGTTAACCACAAACATACTCTTGTATATCATCATTGTTTAGTACTTAAACTGTGTTTCCTATCTTTGAGTTGAATTTATAACCACGTTGTTATGCACACACGCTAAATAGTCTAAATGAAGAGACTGTGTTTAAGAACTACAAGAAAATTGACCTGCGTCAGCCTCTCTTCGGATTTAAAAGTATTGGAAAGACGACACGGGACTGTAATTAAGATATAGCATCAACGTCAGACTGATACTGTAAACTGGATATGGTCGAAGCCATATGATTCTATATTTTCACAACCCATCTTTCTCAGACGTGTTGACACACCGACAGTAGCAAAGACAACAACTAATCGCAAAGAAAAATACAAACAAGACTTTTTGAGACATGTTTGAGACACATGCGTTTGATTGCTTTATCTATTTTGAAATGAGGAAGCAGCACTGGCTATATACCAAAGTGATTCATTGTGTATAATTAATATCAATCGTATTTCTAAGTCTCTTCGTTGAACACAACACAGCTAGTTAGTTGAATAGATGTAAGAGAAATGACACCAAAGAAATATGTTCACAACCTCCAGACATGTAATGTTTAGGTTTGTATGAACACAAAAACATCGTCATAAAATTAATACTCATTTACCAGTATATCTGCCAAATTCTATAGACTAATACAAGTATGTATTAAGTATACCCTTGTTAACCGCATTCCTTTATTTCTGTCCAATGTGATATTTAAACACTCACATAATAACATCATACAAAGCCAGACTGAAAGAAAGTGATTGAGTTAGCCGTTGGGCCAGGAAATGCGCTATATCAATCAGCTATGGTATATAATATGTGTTATTATCCACGAAAATCTAGTGCCAAATACTCAACGTTAAGACGTGATCTTTGCTTTCAACTCCTTCAATAGTTCCAAATTTGTTTCCCATCCAAAAGTCCTTGAATCATTGCATAATATCCAGGCCAAAAAACACTTCTTTTAACCTCTTTTTCTTCGGCTCGACTGACAACGGTAAGTAAGAAAAAAACGCCGATATTTTTCGATAACATTGATATTTGCGATACAAATGCTTTCATTTGGCACATACCCTGTTCATAATTAATATACCGAAAATTTCATTTATAAAATCGATTAATTTTATTTTATTCATAATGCAAGTTACTTGATACTTTCTATAAGTGTTCACTTGTTGCTATGTATAACAAAATCAATGTAAGCGAGTAATCGTTTGACACCACGATACTATTGATATGGTATACACTTAGATTTTTAGGAGAAGAAGAGAAAATCTAAGCTGAAATTGCATCAACTATTATGTCTATTTAATTTTCTTATTTCTTTCTTTAGAGAAAGTTAAGTCTTCAAAAGTGTTATCATCAAAATAATCTGATATCGTTTGAAATATGGTATCGAGGCGGGTCTTATTTGCGAGGCGGCGTTCAAGTTTCTTATTGCATAGGTCTTTTGTCACGCCTTGTCTTTTTCTTATCGCGTGTTAAATCCACTATAATCACTTTTCCATCTCTCTTAAGATATCGGATTTTGCAACAAGTTTTCTGTTTGCGCGATAAAATGTAAAAACATAGAAAGAGGCGTTTTAAATAACAGTGTAAGCAAGACGTGTTTATAGTTCAGTGTTTTAGAAGTGCTTTATGTGGACGGACATAACAAGAAGTGGGTATAATTTATTGACACTATATTCAATGTTCTTACAAAACGCATTTCTATTGAAAACTGTGATCCACATAGTTTATTACTGTTACAATCTTTTGACAATAACAATTGTTTGTGATTCTGTTCTTCTTATGAATTCGATTATAAGTTATGCCTTTTCGAAACTTTTCGTTTAACATTCTTTTGTCTTTGACATTTTACGCTTATTTGTCAATTACATGTTTTGGTTTTTTTACCAAAATATGTCTTCTTTTTTTATCGATTACATTTTTCGCTCAATACATAATTCAAAACATTTTGTCAGTGCTACATATTGGTTTTCAGTATACAAGAAACTAAATGTTTTGGTTTTTTACAAACGAAGTCCAACGTTTGATTATAAAAGTCAGATTATTTTGGTTGTTCTAAAAATAACCCTTATTACGTTTTTTTACTTCGGAAAATAAGAGATTTCTGTTACCTACTTAAGGATCGAGTATTTTTACTCTTCAATAACATATATTTTCTTCACTCCCTTTATTACCTACTTGTGTAACCTACACAGATGCGACATAGTAGATATATTGTAGTTTTAGTGCAAACATCTGCAGCTCCGACTAAAAATTAAGAACAACTCAGGAAAAGGGGAGTATAATAAATACCACATTATAGGAAAATCGCATAACTTAACTGTGAATTAAATTGTAAGACACTGCCACAATGTAAAACAAACAAGCTTTATAGATGGTCTTAACCGTACATCTTTTTGATCGAACATGTTACTTTTGTTAGAGTTAATGTCGGCGGATTTACGACACTCTGTTGTCTATTTTGGCTTCCATATGATAAGTTAGAGCATCTTGTTTATGAACTACCCTGAAATCGGTTCAAGTTCCTAAGCTTTCCAACTTTTTGAATTTAAACATGTGTAACGTGTCAGGTGAATTGGTATAATTTATTTTACTTTATCTCTTGTTCTCTCTGATATCAAATTAGAGTTGTAGCCTGATAAAGTTTCAGCTACTAGTCTGTAGGTTATCAATCTGTCACCATCTGATTTTTCGATCAAAACATATGCGACAGGTTCTCTGGTGTTTTCTAAAGTCTGTATCCGTATGAGATGTCTTGTTATAATTTTGACTTATGTGCCAAGACCATTTGTGATTTAGCCTTAAACACCAATTACGCAATTATTTATTTCTCTCTTTTATTTCAGGTACGTATTTTGGATATGGAATAATTAATTCAGTAAATATGTAAGTATGTTTAAAATATTGATCATACAACATGATATTGGACATTGGTCATCTGTCAGCATTCTTAAGGTAATATTGACGTTGACCTATGTTTTTCTTCAAACGAAAAAATGAATGTTTTTAGATGTTTTCCCTTATAGCTAGGGATTAACGAAGCATTGTGTGCATACTGTCATATCAAAAACCTTTACAGTCTCAAAAAATTACTACTATACATGTATGCGTTATATTATGACAAAGGTAATAAGGAAAATATTATGTTTAAAATGACTTGGAGTAGAGAATTTCGTTTCTATCACTAAAGAATAATTCCCTCAAGTCAAAAGCAGACGGTTAAAAATCGCTCCTCTTCAAATTTCAAAATTATCGGACTGTGTCAGCGCCTACTTTTACAAGTGTAGACACAAAGTGCCAATATGTAAATGTGAAAGTTATCTGCAGACATTGAACTCCCTTATGCACATGTTTGATGTGATGCTTACAAGAGCTCTCCGCGGTTAACTTTGATCTATTTCTTTCTGATCAAATCAACAATGATGTTGCATTTTTCCGCTAGCATAAGTTTCACCATAGTGTTGTTTCTCATTTGTATAGCTTTTAACATGCTGTGTCACAAGCCATTCGTGATTTTACTGTAAATTACTGGATAAGACTAGTTGCGTTACCCCGAGGGTTCACAAATGATCAATGACTTTATTCGTATACAAATTGTGACGTTTTTGGAATACTCAGACACTGCGTCACAGAATTGTCAATCTGTCCATTTTTAACAAACGCTCAGGTTACGAAACTCCGTCATACAGCTAGGATTGAATTTATAAACGTCTCGACTGTGAGTTTTAAGTCTGAACAACTTTATTCATCGCCTACATACCGCGGGCGAAACGAGTCAGATACTGGTTGGGAATTGGTATTTCCTCCTTTGAAACTTCAACCTGAGCTGCCATGTTGATAATATATAGATCTTACGCTGCCTAGAAATAAATGAGTCTACACGTTTTTGGGTTACCAATTACTTAATCTGTACAAAGAAGACTAGGAAATTATAATTTGACATTGTGTATTTGTATAGCTCTCCGGGATCAAATGAAAATTAAGAGAGGGAAAAAAGCAATATTTTGCTTTGATTAAGACATGAAAAGGACAAGAATATTGGATTCGCCATAGACAATGATAAACTATCTAGCAGCAAAACAGCGCCCTGGCACTTTTGGTCTCATCTCAAATTACATAAAAGTCAACCAAATAAAAACAAGCTACATACTGATGACATCCTGAGACCTGATAACTTAATTGAATACAATTCGTAGAGAGATGAGAACAGACAGAATGTAAAACGATAAAGCAGCTCGATAAACAACAAAGCAACAAGTGTAACGTCTTATTGATTATACAGCACGTTAATCTTTAGTAAAACTACGTCCACTTTAACTATGGCGATATCACAGACAAGAGTGGTACATACTAATTTCATAATTGATGGATAACTATTAATCATTATTACTTTGAATAAACTGTTTGAAAGAAAACTGACAAAAACGTATCGGTTCTCCCTTTAAATGAACCGATCGATGTATACCCTAAATATAATTCAATGTTCCAAAGTCACAATTACATCATTCAATAAACCTTATCGAACTATATTGTCTGATTACAGTATAGTGTGTTCTCTCTTTTTCATGCCTATATGTTTGCATTGGTGTACTAGTTTTGATTCGAGATACTCATTCGTAAAAACTACATTGCTTGCATTTTCTTTTGTCCTTGGTGATTGTTTAAGTTTACGCTTCATCTGACTCTTCCTATATCAACTTCTTAAATTGGATTATTGTAAACATGCATCGGCCAAATAAAAGACAAGCTCTAATTTCATATAAAATCCCTGATCTGCTTGTTAATTTTAAAGCTTGTTAAACTAGTCCCATTCATTGTGAGTATTCATTGTGATCTAAAATTAATATATAACAAGATCTTAAACATACAAGTTCACTTTGACTTAGAGAATAAATCATCCCGTCCAATTATTAATGTAAAGATCTACAGTGAGATCTAGTTCATTAATTTAGATGCAGCAACACGAATGAACTAGTTAAAACCATGGACTAGCTAGAAATCATTTTTTAAGGTAAAGTAATCCATCTTGTAAGTCGTGTAAAAAGTAAAGGAATCGACAATCCACTCAAGACTGGATACTTTTTTTAAAACAATTATCAGCACAAGAACTTAAACATAATATATCTCTTAGTCAATTATTATGATAAGTTATTAAAGATTATATTGAAACTGATTGTGTGCAAATTCAACCAGTTGTCTTGTCTTTATAACAAAAAATAACAGAATGAGAATTCGTATGGATATGATTGTTTTCATTCTCTTGTTTTACTGCTATGGAAACAAATGATACTTTGTAGACTCTTAGAACAAAAGAGCTCTGGAAATTATGTAAATTACCAAAGGGCAATAAGCAACAAATACCCTCTTAATTAAAAAAGGTTCTTAACTCTCTTGATCAGTAGTTCTGTTTGCAAAAAAAATAAACTTTGAATCGATTTGATGAAATGGGGGCATATTTTTCATGAAAAATAATGTGCTCACTGAAATCAACATACGAAAATACAGCTCAAATTGATTCCAAAATCAGCCCGCCCTATTGTATATGATTTACCGATAAATATAGCCCCTGATACTACTGGTAGTTTATCTACATTTGAAGTGTGATGTATTAAAACATTGGTTTTATATTTGATTCTAAAGGGAACTAAGAAATAAGTGGTGACTCAAAACATTGTTTAAGTTGCCTATAACTTAATTGTAAACGTAAGTGTAGTTGTTTATGTTCGTACTATCTGTCTTTTTACAATTTAACGGCATCTTTTGACATAAAAAGGTAGTGTTTTATAGCAATAGTTTGGCTGTGATTGAGACAAATAACCGACAGGAATATTGGGTTCAACAAAGTTCGTAATGATAAACTAGCAGCAAAATGTCATTAATTCACGTTTGTTTCCATCTCAAATTAGGTAAAAGACGAGAAAGGTAGAAGAGTAAAGACAGAAATATAACGTCAGTTGAATTTTGTTGCTTGACAACAAGACAACATCTTAATAAATAAATGTGTGTAGTGAGAGGAGAAAAAAAGAAACTTCTAGAAACAATCCCAAATATCATTTACGAAATGTTGTGATTGTGACAAAAAAGCGTCAAGAAAATTGAGTTTGTAAAGGTCCATAATCGAATATCTAGCAGCAAAAGGTCAACAGTGCACGTTTGTTTTATCTCCAATACGATACAAGTGGATCAATATATGTGAGACCACGGAATTATGTCAGAATCAGAAAAGTTTGATAACAACCTAACAAAAACACACTTTGTAGATAAATAAATACACAAGACACTTCTATCTGTTTACATTCCCCAAAAATGTATTACGCAACTGCTGGACTGATTCGAATTGTGTTAGATTCAGTTCATGTTTCCCCTATAAATGAGTCTAGTAGCACTAGGTGACCTCTGTTCGAAGCAAAAACCCTTTTTGTGTTATCGACAATGAAATGAGCAATAATTTGTATTAAACCAAAGAAAAAAGACAAGTTCCCATTACAGAATAAGATCAGAAATAAACAATTTCATATCAGACTCGAAACGATCATGAAGCAGGAAACAGAAACATGACACGCTGTGGCAACAGACTCCATCACCCGTCACACCTTGATCTCATAATATACCTCTGTGCGTAACCGACTTACTTGTTTTCACGTGTGTTGCTCTTTGGATGTTATTAGTTCTCGTAGTGCAAATTTAAGTGCTCAGGGATTTCCCAGTCATTTAGAGGTAACAAAACTTAATTATATCATTTTATAATGCTGTACGTTGTTTAGTTATTCATTTCGGCTAAGCTAAGGCGACGGTTTATTGTCCTCTTAAATCGCATGTGTTTTTAAAACTAATAAGACAAACCAAGTTAAAAATCACATTGGGTAATCGAGAACGTTCATTTATTTACGATATATCGTTTTTTAGAGTGATACCCACAAATATGTTCACAAACAAATAATACCAGTTAAATATACCATATTGATTAAACAAATCTACATTACTCAACCTTGTTTGAGTTTTAAAAGTCTTTTTAAATCAATGTTGTCCTATCCAAACTGCATAATATTCGACCTTTTGCCAGTAGGTGTATACCATTTGTTCATAGTTTTTTAAATTGTTCTTGAATAAAGTATGTCATGTGTTTAGATAGTATTAATTTAATTTGCATGTGAAACCAAAAAATACAAGATAACAGTATATTGATTCTCTCTTTAAATATTTCAATATTTCGTAGATGTGAACAGGACATAAATTAACTATATCGTTGTCTTATATCCATCAAGTTCAATATTTATTCATTTCCCATTCCTCGCTGGTAATTCCTATAGTTTAGTATTTTTACGTCTTGTATTTGAACAAAACTTATGTATAAGTCACAACCGGAAGTTTGTTTTATAAACCAAAACGGTGCCATTAATGAACCAGAAGGAATTCCACGACGGATTTGTGTAGCACAAATCAAAGTTAAAACCATTCGCGAACGTTTAAAATATAGCATTCCGCTTCATCAATTACAAAGACGGTTAACTGTTTTAAAAGCATCCGTGTTGTTTTTGCACTTTTGTCTTTATATTGTTGTGTGTTTATTCCACCAAAGGTTGTAATAAAGTAGTTTTTAGATCTGAATATTCGTGTTTTACAACTAGATTGAAACCAACTCGCAGACTCATATGTGACGCCTTAATTGTTTTTGAACCGCTTCATTTCCAGCTTGCTATTACAAACCCATTAACATGTTCTCATTGCGCACATTCCAGGAAAACTAAGATCACAAAAGATTATTTTATTGCTTAACAATTAACTCAAGTGTGCCGACAAAAACCGATACCTGCGTCGAATGGTTAATTAACATGATTTGACTTCAATGTATAAAAAATGTCCTAACTGAGCCTCTAAATGGCACAAGCATTTTCTTCAATTTCTTTGAACGAGATTCGTTTCCAAAGCAGAATTAATTATTTTTGTGATCGTCAAAGACTTCAAAAGCGTTTGATAATGGAGACAAGTAGACACATATATTTATATTAGGTCAAACTGTACTATACAGCCAGACAGCAGCTAAAAGGGAGATAACAAGGCTCATGTTAGAATTAGTGACAAAACTGCCATAAAAATGTGAAATGGTTAGAGTATAAATGCAGTGAAAAGTGTCCCAAAAGTCATAAAATACATTCAAATAACTATAACGTTCTCGATTTGTTTTATATGATAAGTCTAATTAATGTGTTTTTATAATTTAATTCCTACGTCTTAAGAGAAATAGAGACACAGAGATGTACATTTCTGTATATTTTTCTTGTGAGAATAAATTGTTACTCGGCTTCCAAAATGCTAACCTTTCAATTTATTGTTAAAAAAACATTAGTCATGAAGTTATATTGTTTGCTTCTTCCAAGATATTTGAATAATTGCGATGAATCTTGTCATATTAATATGTATAAAGTTGTGTGTATGGCGTAAATTAGCATTTGTGCAGTATTATCTTATTTTTCATTCCATATAAGAATTGAGTCTAGACTGCAGAATCTTTCATGTAAAAAAACTAAAGAGTCGTGTTCGTGACTAGACCTGTTATAATCGTAATTTAACAAGTCTCTAACAAATGTCTCCCTGTCTGAACATTGATTTGATATACAAATCAGGACGAACGGCAAAGGAAATCTCCAAACTGGATCGTTTTCGTCACGAATCTAATGATAAATGCTAAGATAATATGTTACTGCATGCCAATTTTCCGCAATACGAATTTTCTCTCCACGCGATAGCCAAGTTAGGAGACACTGTGAAGAAACATACTTTAAGTGAAACTAACACAAAAGTCTTATTTTTCTTCTATTTTTACACAGACTGATAATTTTCTGAATGACACGTTCTAAAACGGGTGAACTATATACTTCATTGACTTGTCTCCTACATTAGGACAAGTCCCAATTTCGATGTGCACTTTTGATGTTTCCACATT
Organism: Clione limacina; assembly: GCA_032362205.1. Classification (NCBI taxonomy): domain Eukaryota; kingdom Metazoa; phylum Mollusca; class Gastropoda; order Pteropoda; family Clionidae; genus Clione; species Clione limacina. The sequence continues at coordinate 24,950 of JAUUEB010355322.1, forward strand.
TAATCAAGGCACAGGGGATAAACGTGCATTATTTTTATCAAAGCAAAAGGTGCTCAGTTTTAACTCATCTGTGAACATTAATATGCATATTATAAGGAAAACATTAGAATATACATTTTTATTATGATCAAGAATAACAAAATCATATGCAGATTCAAATTGATAATATGATGGTCAATAGACTGTTTCACAAAAAAACTATAATTGTTTCCAATAAAGTAAATATCGATAAACATCACTGTTATGACCCAATTGATGAATCAGTTAACAAGGTGATCAAAAGTAGGGTTTATGTCAATATTACAGTTAATAGTATACGCAATGAAGTAGTTTGAACCGCAATGAAAGCATGTCGCGTTGTAAATATTGATCGAATGTTAAATGTTATACACTAACAATAATTATGTTCAATCTCACAGTAAAGTCACAGCTGTTGCAACTTAGCGACATTCTCACATCGACTCTGCGTAACGTTTTTGTTTGTCTTTTTTAAATCATTCGCTGAACCTTTGAGTACCTTCATTTTTAATGGACATTGATCTAGTTGGACTAGGTCAGGAATACAATTAATGTATTAAGCTACATTAACTCGATTAAATGAATAACACGAAAATGGTATTCAAACTTGCCAGTTCTGTTTAAAAGATAGAAGATGGGAGCTTCTTATATAAGTTGGTATAGATTGTCATTTCACATCATGATTTACATGTTGCTCCTTCGCGTTATAGCTTAACTACAACATATTCATCCCAGTTCAAATCAGACTCGTTTTAACATGAGCGAATGCCATAGCGAGTAGGAAATACATGCGCAATAATTTACAACGGATTTGTTGAAAAGGCATGTGCCAAGTTTATGTTATTCTTCTTGGTAATTATGAAACAGTAAGAAACACTGTGACGTATATATGAATTCGTACTAAGACTGGTCTGATTAATGGCAGTAAACCGTAACTGGACCGGTGATATGAATTGCACTGTACTCTAAATCCTACGTTTTTCATCACTTAACGTGTCCAGGTATATCTGACGCCGATGTAGCTTACCACAAAGATGGACAACTTAAACACCTTATTAAGATTATAAAATAAAGATTCAAATATTTGGATGGAAGCGTCATTACGACAAGCAGACCTTTTGAACATTATGTTTTGGGGATGACGTCCTTTTCCGATGTACTCTGCTTCTTTTTTTAGTATTCTATTGTTGTCTATTTTTACACAGTTGCCTTTAACAACACCAGACGGTTGGACTGATTGGCGGGTTCTCTAGAAAAGTCCCGTTCAAGAACAAATCAGTGCATAGTCATGGCATCATATAAACAGTTATGGCTGTATTCTAATCATAAATTCTTCGTAAGCAAACTAAGACGTTGTCCAGACCACTAAGCTTCTCTTTGCTTCTTCAATCAATTAACTGCAAATATTGATTACACAAGCAATATGATATTAGCACTGGTGACTATTGAGTAATTGATCCTAAATGTAATATAACTGTAACCAGACACAAATACATCACGCTGTTAAAGATTTGACATAAGTAATTTAAAGTTAAATTGTTAATCGACTTGACTTGAATAGTTATAACATGCGCGTAGCCAGGATTTTGAAATGAGGGGGACAACTTTGGAGTATTTTGAAAATAAGTAAACAATTGTGCAAATTTAGAGCTTTTTGGATAGAAATGAGGGGGGCGTTCCCCCATGTTTATCTGGCTACGCGCCTGAGTTATAACAATGTACTTGTCATGTGTTGAGCATATATAACTGTTTTAAAGGCTGCTTTCACAAACGAAATAATTTGATGGCAAGAAAAATATCCATTATTGAATGCATGATAACATATGGCGCCATAAATATACATCTGTCATACCGATACTTTGATAAAACCTAGTTCGGGGTAGACTTGCGGCGCCTGGTCTGTCAAAAGCTCACATAATCGAATTATTTAATCAATTAAATTCAATACAGCTCATAATATTCACACATAATTGTTTGAAATCCATCCTTCTTATGTTAGCTTGTGTATACTCTTCGTAAATTAACTACTGAATTTTGATAAGAGCAAAATATTGCATAAAACAGTCACATGACAAACTAAGGCAACATATCCCTACACCCGCCACACTTTGCTCTCACTAACCTCTGTATGTTGGAGAAATAATATACTGACTGAGCGTCTTCACAACTGTGTGTTGCTCATTGGATGTTTATATTTATCTCAGTGCAAACTTATGTTCTCGAGGGTTTCTCAGTATTTCCTAAGACGGAAATCACATGGAACAAAGATAGACAAAAAACATATAATGAAAAAAGGAATCAACAGACAGAAAAAACACATTTCCATACTATTCATGTCAATTATTGAGCTTTAATCTTCAAATCACCTTACTTGTAAATTCTACCTTTTATGGATTCGTGATAGCGGATATTGCCTTTCATACAACGCCGAATCTCTCCCAAAGAGAAGTTAAACAATTATATAAAGAATTAGCCACACTTTAACCTTATTCAGGCAAAACTTAACAAATACATGCAGATCAAGCACGAATTCCTATCGAATTTATAAATATTTTAATAGTATGCTGTTTGATTGGGTCTAGCCCTACAAGGTCATTGCACTTGAATAAAGATTTCTGAATAGAACAGATTATCGTCCCTGTCAATTAGTAAAAAGGTTGTAATTTTGACGTAGAACAATTATCAATGTACGTTTGAACCAAATACGATCCTAACATGCCTCATTGGTACGTGTAATATACTTCAGTTTTTTATTGACATTAAATACATACTGTTAATTTGAATGTTTAGCTGTCTTGTGTAAGGCAATTCAATTCCGTGCAGTGTTGATCACTCCAACCTCAAAATCACACCTGTATATCATACAAGGTTCAATTATTTCTTGATCTGAAAATGTCTCTATTGATATATGACCTATAATGAGTGATTTAAATCAAAAGTAAGTTGGTTGAAGAAAACAGAGACGAGCTAGTTATATTTTTATCTACTTATATGTATTCTGTTTGCTTGAAAATTATCATAATCTTACTATAAGTGATTGCGAATCCGCAAGATTACACAAATGACCAGAAAAAGGTTAGCTAAACACGTTGATTTCATTTGAGTATTAGAGCTAGGATTGAATGTGAACCGTTCATGTCTGATCAACTGGTTTACCAAAGTATATAAACGAAAAACGTTGAATAAGAATATGAAGTTGTTTTCTTCTCTGCTTTGGCTTTTGCAAATAGTTTGTTAAACTAATTTCTTACGTATGGTAAGCAATAACGCTGTATAAACACTCTGGTAACACAGTGACTCTGAGCTTCTTTGGCACCGTCTTATATATTCCTCAAACGTCTAAAAAGCCTATATACGCCACTGCATTCTCAGGAATGACCCTACAGTTTGGGAAGTAGACGAAAACAAAATTCCCTTTTGCAAAAATAAAACAGTCACCAAGCACTCTTTTATTGTAAGCTCTTCGCCCCACCTGATATCCACCTGCATTCTACCAGTTCTATAAAACTCATTTTTATGTTGCCCACAATCTCTTACTCCCTATTAAAAATCATAGATACCTCCCTGCTTTCTACTAGAAGAAGAAAACATAATCTGACGTTATATCCGTAAAATGGGTTTTAAAACAATGTAATTATAATTTTTCAAATTCCACCTCCCTTTAGGTCAGACACAACCTTCACTTTTTGGGAGTATTTTACTATATGTTTCCATCTAATATTTTCTGCTCATACACTCTCAAAAGCATAACTTGAGCCAAAAAGTTACCTAGCGTCCAAAGATCACTGATTAAAAAGTTCAGTATGAAAATGAACTTATTTATAATATAATATTTTTAAAGATCAGGGATCATTTTTTCATGATTTTTAGGTTGATAAGCACCTGCTCATCTTTTATGTCATCACAACCCTAATTGAGAACAAAAGTATCCGCCAATTTTCACGTCCAATTTCACGGGTAGCAACGAAATTGAATCCTGCCATTTGTTTGTTTTTAACCGTTTGCTTTATTTCTTCACAGCATTCATGACCTCTTCATGACCTCTATTCATTTGCTTTAACAGAAAAATCCCCATCAAAAGAACATCAAAAAGATAATTACAATATTTTATATCACACAGCATACTACGAGGATGTTTTTTAATTCATTTCTGAGAAGAAATGTATCCAACAAAACGTTTTTCTCACAGTTGATGACATTTGCCACATTAAGTGGAACATTATGGATGTGTTTATCTTTTGTGTTTACTTAAATAAGCTGGCTGAGAGCTAAAAGAAAGATAATTACCTTTCAGATGCCATGTTTATCTGGAAATGTGTCAATCTTTTATCATTATTTCGTATGTCGTCACCTCTTGATATCCATTAGAATTTTGAGAAAATTAGATCTTGATATTGCGTACAGACGAGACAAGTAGACTTTGGTCGAATTACATTTGTTTAATTTTGGTTAAACTCAAAACCTACTTACGTATCAAGTATTGATTTTAAAGTTAAACTGCTGGCCTGAGGGAATGTTTTTTTTATGTTTTACCATATCTAAAGTACTCTGTTAAGACACATATTAACTGGTAGAAATAGTTTATTGGGTTTGTATTCAAAGATGCAGAAGGAGCCAACAAAATTTGGAGAGAGTCTGAGAAGATGTCAGGAACCAAATTGTCTTGAGTCAGAAACTCCGACTTTAGATAATCAACATATATGAATATAATTATCTTATTAATATGGAACTAGGAAAATATGTAAAAGCAATATTAGATGATACTCTCATCCTCTGTTCTAATTGGCAAATCTGTCTTACACGTTCAGAAAGACACGTTCTGAGAACGAACGGGGCATCTACTAGTTCACATAATGAACAAATCCTATGGAAACTTTCTATTCCTAGAACAACAAAGAATAAAAAAAACTGTTGATCAATGCATTTCAAGATTAAAAAAAACAGGCGTTGGTTTGATTTGGAGTCTGTGATTCTGAAAAATCATGTCGGAGTAGACAAAGGGTTCAAGTGTTTTTAGATTTTACTCTGACTCGTCATCCCTGTTTATATCATTATATACTTGATTAATTAATACTAGAGACGATGTAGACCTACTGGTCTTTCCGGTATCTTTTCTTTCGTGGCTCTACTCAGCGTAAACACAAAACAATTCCCATTACAATAAGTAAAAACTGTAAACACATACTAAACTAGACAAATGAGTACTAATAGAGAACACAACCACGCACATCAGACAAAAGTAACAAAAAACATATAGCAAACAACTCCCAACGATACGTCCACTGCATAGATAACGTACATGAAAATGAAAAGAGCGATAACTCTTTTTTTAAATTGGTTATTCAAAAAATTGTGAAAGCTGTTTTTAGACAGTCACTAAAAGAGCCTCTTTGCAAGATTTCAGTCTCTTTACTCCCAAGATGTGACCATAAAGTATTTTTGGCAAATTAACAGAAAGCATATAGCAAAAAAACTCAAAGGGTCATAACTGCAGGAGTTTTTCACAAATATGTCTGGATTTAAAATAGCAGAAATTGTATTCCTTTTTTCTACCATACTTTCAAAAATAAAAGCGATCCGAGCAAAATTACTCAAGTTATCGCGTAAACAGACACACATAATCCCATTACCCGGAATTAATACAATATATTTAACGAGAATATGAACGCATTTTTTGGATGGAATAGCCTTGTGCAGATTGGAGAGTGATAATGAGAAAACCTGATGTCTAATTAAACTGACAAATGATAAACGCGATGAGATAGACATGCCACCGGGTTTATGACATCTATGAAATGCAGATATCATACGGTTAATTCATCAAAATCGCGTGCATGAGAACATTCTATTATAGATTTAGTTGCTCATAGCGTTAACTCTACGGCTTTGAGGAATTCCTTCATTTAATTTCAATTACCATCTCATGCACCTGGATGATACAAAGTATGGAAGCGAAAACAAGGTCTACCGTAATAATATATATTTATTCAAATACGATGAAGAGTGTTTTTAACTTTATTTTAATTGATAACGAACCACTTTGATTTGTTAGGACGTTCTTGAAAATCAGAGTCTCCTTAGCAAGTCAAGGTGGGTCTAGTATTACGCATCGGAAAAACACATCCTCAGTTGTAAGAGTCAATTATTCATGTTTTTGAATATATATCTCTATCAATTTAAGTATTTTTTCAAACATAAGAGAAACTATAGAAATGACCAAAGACATAATATTGCTTAACAGTGTTTAATAAGTGATTCTGTGAAATAATCATGAATATTTAATCAATTTTTAATTGAATAATGTCCACAAAAGTAGACAAATTTATAAAATCATTTAACATTTTATAAATTATGCTTTTTAGACCCGTTAGAAATTGCTTGTTTCCTAGACATCAACAATTATTTGCAATTATTGTCAGTGCCAAACCTAAATAATTGTATAAGTATTTACAGTATTGTAATATACATCATTATTTCTACCCGATCCCTAGGTGTATGATGTCAAATAATGCAGGGATCCTTTTGTACACAAGAAACTCGTGGCTCACGTGTCAATGAAGTGGACAGAGGAATAACGAAGTACACAAATATGTCTGTCTTTCTTTTATTCTATTTTATCGAATCGTTCGCCTGTCTCTGCTAACCCTAACCCTAACCCTCTGCTATGCGTCTTCTCTTTTATTTACATTATTATACTAGCGACTTTGTCTGAAAATTAGCTTAACAGAAAAAGAAGAAGAACAACAACAAAGTATTAAAATACCAATGTCACCATACTATTCCTAATGCTTCGCGCCATTATCACCATCGTCTGAAAAGTCTGGATACGCTTCTACATTCTGCCAAAAGAATAATCAAAAACCAAAGTGACGATTCGTATAACAACTCTCATACTGAACAGACCATTTTTCATTTGCATATAGAGTGATCTCTGAGCCGAGTCACACCCCCTTTTTGACGGAGCCCAAGCAAAAAAAAACCTCCGACCAGAA
>JAUUEB010355323.1:0-11315 GCA_032362205.1 Clione limacina
TGGATTTAACTAGCAGAAATTATATTTCTGGTCTATATCATCATTCCAAATATGAAAGAGATCCAAACAAAATTAGTCAAGTTATCGCGTAAACACACACACACACACACACACACACATACATACATTGTTTTGGTGTGCGAAATGCATCCCAAAATGGGAAGCAAGACCACCTTAATCAAATAACTAAACTCAATATGACCTACGCAACAGATGTTGATGGAAACGATCAACACTTATAAATTACCAATTTATGTATTTATTGTGTTAAACAGATTCAATTGTGGATAGTTCTGTGTCTGATTACATTTCTCACTTGATTTAATGATCTTCTGCTGATCCCGTTAATGGCCTTTAAGCCAAGCTACTTAGCTCTTCCTCTCCTGTTAATGTGTTTTATTCATTGTTGAGCTTTTAAGTTCAAGTGTATAGTATAAAGAACGACGTACGTACATGAGGGTAGGTTATTTGTAACAGTGAACAACGATTCATGTAATAATAGTTCTTAATATAGGGAAGAAAAATAGTCTTACAAGTCAGTATAAAAGCGTTACTTTTATCAAGATCTTTGATCTATTTAACAGTAAGTTACAACTTTTAATTAAAAACCATTTTAAATATTTAGTAAGGGTTTTCTCTTTGTTGTAGGCGCAATTTCTCTTGTAGAGACAATTTGATGTGAACGAAACATTAAGAAATTGATTTTTTTCGAAAACAAGACATTTGTATTTCTTTTGGAAAGCTAGTAAAGGAATTCTACTAACCATGGAGGTAAACACACAACAGCCGGTTGATGTTGAAAACGGTGCTGCTGGAAATAACAATGATGTTAAGTTGCGCTCTAAAGGTTCTGAGAAGCGCAAATCTAGGCCTATGTCAGCCATATCCACCAAATCTGTTAGTGTCAACCACAATGTGACCAAGGATGAAAGAGATAGCTTCAAGTCACAGACAAAGCCGTTAGAAATTCACTATGGAGAACAAGTAAGTCTTATTGTGACACTAACCTTGCTATCGTCTTTTCATGATTGAACATTTGCATATAAGATTGAACATCTGGTTATTGTATGTGTGTGTATGTATTTAGACAACACCCGCAGTTTTGACTCAATCAACACAAAACTTGAGTATGTTGTACTTGGGGGGGGGGGGGTGGCTGGGACTTGTACGTTAGTATCTTAAAAACTAGCGCCTTTTGAACATAAAAGTTTCATTCCACCGACTACTTGTGTATATTGTGTCCCTTCCCTACATTGTGTTCTTTTTGTTTCACGTCAATTCATTGAAGGCGGACCCTGAGGTGACAGCCTTCATCCCGAGAAGTTGTTTCTGAAACAATACTAACTACCCAACGTTGCCCAACACCTCCTAGAGGTATCAACGTCAGGTGGGGACTGGTCAGACGTATGACACAATACTGTGTTAACTAACGGCCATACTTCATGGCTAAAGTGTAGTCTGTTTACATAATATCTGTCACAACTTCTTTAAGATCTGTACAATGTTTTGTAGGCTTATGTTGCTGAACCTTTACAGAACCTTTCTTAACTTTAAGAACACGGGTTTCCGTCATGAAATATTCATGTCGCCGGTGTTTACGTCTTGGGTCCAATGTATACATAATTGAGGTTATTATACATCAAGGTTATATTTAGATTTTTGTCTTTAAACCTTGGCCTTTATGAGAAGTTGTTGATTCCAAATTCACTGTTGCATAAAATAGCGTCAATTTAACCATTATGATTTTTTATCATTCTACATGACTTTATTTTTCATAGTTTCTTTTGGAACTTTTAGGTCTTTTTAACACGCCCTTCATTATTTACTTAAAAAACCACTGTGTTCGAGCTTTATTAAACTTTTATAATTGTTTTTCTTTCCAATACATTTGGTATTGAAACTGCCAGGAAGTATTCATTTTATCCCACATTGTTTTTTTTTTAATTTGAATGGTCACTTACCATCAAGAAACTAAAAGATATCAGAAATAGATAAAAAGCAAGCTTAATCATCTACATAATATAAATTCAAAATTTGTTTATTTATTTGTGTATTTTTTTTATGTGTATGCAACGGGATTGCAGCCACAGTTTTGACTCAATCGATCTGAAACTTTCAGAAAATGTTGGTAGATATTACCAGATGTGTGGTAAAGCTTTTGGTGACAATCTGACTGTAAGAAAAGTTATTAGCTTTTTTAGTTTTTTGGTGCGTATTTTACAGAGAAAATATAGAACAAAGATGGCATGAACATAAATATCGAAACATTTTCATCCTCTTCCTGTTGTACATAATATACGCTCCTAAGCCTAATGAACACAAATTTATATTTCCGTATTAAGAGAAATGTAAACAAAAGCTGAAACCCAAAGGGAATTCTAATACGGGGTGTTTTAAAATATGATTTAAAAAAGGGGATGGTGGCATATTTGCCCATAGTGGAGAGAGTGATAGATAGGTCTACAGGGTGGTTAAAAAGTCAGCCAAATTCGTGTTTCTTTCTTTTTGTATCCTTCCCACGCAAGACCGGGTACTAAGCCACAAAACATTTTTTAGACTGCTATTACCGACGTAAGGGCAGCAATTGATTTGAGATTGTGTAAACCTGGGCAACGCCGGGTAAACCCGCTAGTAAACAAATATGACTGATATTTCGACTCAACCCGAGTACGCAAAGTGTACGCACCAATCAGAGTACACAGCAAATACACCGGGGAAACCCCGTGCATTGTTTATCATATGACATAATAAAAAACGGAAGTGAGTCTACGTTTTGGGATATTGTAAATGGAGCGTCTTACTCGTGTATTTTACTTTCGGTTTGATGACAACAAAATAATCTTGTATTTTTCTCTCTTTTCCAATATCTTAATGTGATCAGTTATCCATCTCATTTCAATCAGGCATATTTGTACTTTAGAACGTGTTAAAACGTGAACTTATACATTTACACGCTCAAATTTCTATCAAAATGCGCGCATCAACTGATGTTCGCCAGTTCTGACCAATTCTTTCGTGAAAGTGAATCAGAATCAAAGTATTTCTTCTGGCGAAATGTTCTGCCCTGTATTCTAGCTTTTATCTTTGAACTGTTTTTGAGAATGTGGTATAAATTGTACTTGAATTTTTTTAGATGGGTTAAAAATGGTGCAAACTTCTAACATTTTGGATCTCAAATGGGGGGACACACACACACGACTAAGCCACATGACGGTGAGCCTCCTGAGATGAAGACCTTTTGTTGAGCTCCTTCATTTCTCGTCATTTTAATCTGTAAGCTAATTGATAGCAAATTATAAACCGTTTATAAACTAGGAAAAGTAATCAGTTTGCGTTAAAGTTTGATATTTCATGAATTTTAATGTGAAGGCGTAAAGGGTTCATCTAAGGGCACACACCAGTTAATACCTCGATTCAATGTGTGATTGAGCGTTCTATTTAGATGTGATAAAAACAGACAGAAGGCTGTAGTAATCGTACACTGAAAGTGAATGCATAACTTAGTGGTCATTTACATAGTTTAGACTTTCGTTTTCGTCATGTTAATAGACTCTAGTATTTGCCGACTCGTATAGCCTTAGAACAGATCCAAACCAGCCGTACTGTGTCCTTTTGAATACACGGATTTAAATGGTATCTTATAAAATGGCGTGATTACGTCATTCACAATACAATGTATCAAATTATCCGATAAATGGCTCATCCATCTTTTATAAAACCAGGCAAAATATTTTTCTTTAAAATAAATCTGAAAACCCCAAAATGATAATATTTTACAATTAATTCTCAAAACTCATCCCAAAAAGTCTTCTTGATAATTAAATCATATCTCTTTGAATTTATACATATTAAATTAAATGAAACCCAATAGGAAGATATCCGATGGTTTTGTTTTTGTGATGATAGCATCGTTTTGTTTTTGACTAATAATACTGCCGTATACATTGCCTTAGTATTTAGTCATACTGTAACTTTATCTTCATGACTCGACTGGTAGCAGGTGTATGTATCTCAGTATACAGTATCATTGACATTACTCATTGTTAGCATAACGTAGAAATGTATGTAAATAGGGACTCATTGAACTTTGTACTCGACTAACTCCCTCTGATCTGTGTCTCAAAGGTGCCTTTCCTTGTTTCCCATAATCGATTTTGTACTTTGGACAGGCTTATAATACCCCTCTATGTGATCAGGTCGTGCGTAAGTCAAACTCTATGAGCAGAGGGGGTAGAAAACAACAACAATTCTGGCAAGTGTGTGTGGCTATTTTTAGATCTGTGATGTTTTCTGTCAAAGTGATTAGTGTCTAGCAGACGAGTCTCTTGTTATTTGTGGAACAGCGCCGCTATTTATTTGCCCTTGGAATAAATATCTTGGCGAAAGGGAATCTTTTGACTATATATCATCATTACTTCTAGAGTAAATATCTGTGTTCAGCGTGTCTTTTTCCATAAATTCTAACATCATCTTTGTCTTTATCTTGTTTGATCAGTTATTGATTTTCGATTTTTTTCACGAGAAGTAATTAACACATTATTAATATGTGTGACAATGTGATAAACAATAAGAAGTAACGTTATCTTAAAATCCTCCACGTGTTTTTGAGACCGAGATAAACTTCTGTATAAGGATTGTTGAATACATATCTACGATTATTCAACCTGGACTATTGAAACAAAAAGGATTTGATTGACATTTTCTAAGGATTTGACTTATTACGACTTAGAAATCGAGTCATTCTCCTGGTGACATTTTATCATCGACATCATAATGGGAGGCTGTAGTTGTTGTCAGTCCCGCAAATCTCCACACATTTATACTAAGCTCAAAGAGGAACACGTAAGTTTGAATCTTTCTGTAAATTACCTATATATCACCTTTATTCTTTTTCGCCTGTTATCTTCTACTTGACTTTCCCGATCCTTCCATTTCTGTCTTTCTGACATTTAATTCAACGTTTAAATTCATCTTTTTACATCTTTCTTTGTCTTTCCTCACCACCCTCCCTCCACATTCTTCTTCTTTCGCTGTTGTTGCTTTTTTAATCTTTGCTATCATATAACTTGTTAAAACCCTTTTCTCATAAAAAGTGTTGCATCACCCCTCCCCACCAATTGATTGACATGACAATAGGATACACAACCAAGAAATAGTGTTTTATTGTCTTATTATCTTATCTTTTAAATAACATAAGACTTTTTATATCTTAGTGTATAAATAGATTACAGTACCTTCTGATGACGGATAGCGGCCGCCCTCTAGGCAAAGGGAAACACCAAAAAGTGTATGTTTTATTGAATCATTAGTGTGTAATAAGCAGTACGCTAACGAAAAAACCAGCCAACAATAAGAGTCAGCCAACAATAAGAGTCAGCCAACAATAAGAATTTACTCCGTCCGAGCTAAAGCAAACAAACGAAATAACAACAACAATAACAACAAAAACAAAAACAACATATCTAGTGTCTTATTTGAAAGACGATACTGGAAATAATAGCATGGTGTGACGGATGGCGTGAGTGGTGGCGTGATTGCCAAGAATAAATATTAAAACCGGTTTCTTAAAATGAAAATATGTCAAGAAACGTGGTCTGAGTCTAAATGGGTCAGATTCCAGGGTTTCATCATCACAACAACGTGGAAGCACGCAAACTATTGCGTCCTTAAAAACGAGGTCACACGAGACGTTATCTTAACGGTCGAGTAGAAAGAGTGAGGGTTGGGGGGAGAACCTGCTTACTTCCCTCCTCCCCTGTCATCGCTCACACATTGTTTGTTTACTTTGCAATGTCTAAAAATAGCACTTCCTGCCTGCGTACTTTGCCCTGTCGTGATCGATGATGAAACTTGACTGCGTATATGACGTACGGTTTGTAATTTCTTCGGAAGTGAGCGATGTTCCGTCTATCGTCTAAACAACCCTTGACTTTGGGAAATTTGCCAACTAAAAATAAATTCCGGCATAGACATAAACAGGCTAATGTGCTTTCTTAAATTTATTTAAAATCGGTCAATCAAGTATATTTCCGACCTTTATTGTTAAATATAGCTTATCCTTGAAGGTGAAAGATGTAATATGCTCGAGTTAAGCATCCCATTTAAACGTAGCTTTATGACCATAACATCAAAATGCCGGTCATTGCCATTGTGGTATCTTAAAAAGCAAACGTTCTTCGCTAGATACCCGATTTATACACGATTCATTCGTTTTTAGATAAATATATTCATGCGATCGTCAATTTTACTCAAACAATTTCGATTTGCTGGGCTTAAATCCGGTTAATGAGGTTAGAAATCCAGATAATTGCCTCGTTAAAACTCATGATACTTAAGCTGTCTTCGATGTTCCTGTCTATCTCGCAAATCAGGCAACACTGATAACACACGAAATGACGCTCGGAATTAGAACCATCTGATTCCTTTGTTCTTTTATTATGTATCAAATCGAATCGTTTTCATTGATTTTCTAGCGGTTTACAATGACAGAAATTTGAATCCTTGTTAAAATTTCCAATAAGGCTCGCGCATCCTCTTTTTCTTATACGTCTTATTTTCTGTCTGTGCGATTTCGATTAATGCGAGAGCGAAGCGAACATACCAGCTCGGCACTTCTTCATGAAGCCTATTGCACAAATAGAAAAAAAACAATGACGAGTTAGTTAACCGAGAGGCAGTTAGAAGAGGTAAGAAAAAATATATTAAAATTGAAGGAAACGCATGAGATTATCTAATAATGAAAAATAACTTCTGATACAATCAGGGAATCGGATGTCAAATGGTGCGGCTCCGGCTCCAACACTTTCCAAAAAGTCGACTCAGGCTCCAGCTCCAGCTCCGACCTACTTATAGAAATAAACGTCCATTTATAGAAATTTGACCTAAATGACCCGGAAAAAATAATTTTCAAATTCATCATTTTGGCAGACATTATTATTTCAGACCAATAAGTTTTAAATTTTTTGGTATTGCCAGGAATAAAGCTGTACCTTCGGTGTCTTTTTTTAATGAAAAGTACTGATAAACTAGCTGAAAACCCTTCGGCTCCGGCTCCATTGCTCCAATTCCCTGATTTAAAAGACTAGAGACTAAACACCACAAGACAGTCCTTCAGAGTTTTTAAATTGAACACAAAATGAACAATGAGTTCATCTCACCCCTCTGTCTAAACCTGCATGGGATGTCTCTCCTCACTGTCACATAGGGACAGTCGTTTACTGACTTCAGAACACTCTTATTATATTCTCTGTCATTTCAAGGCGATCCATATTTTGGTTATCTTTTTGGACAATTAGTGACGAGTGATTTAGCCGTCAGTGGCAAAACCCTTCAGGTAAAATCACAGCAGTTGGGGGTTTGAGGCGTCAACAGCTTCATCACAACGACCTGTCTAAAAACTATCCTAGCCTCGGTAATTCTACACTTTCATTGTCAGATTACTGGGTGTGACGAGTGAGGCTGTAAGCCTGTGCAATGATGGGAGTATTAAGAGTAAACACCGATAAGATACAAGTTAATCGTTGTTAAACTCTTTCCTTGCTCCTAATTTTATCAAAACAGTCATAAGATTAGAATTTAATTGTCTGTGAAGATAACTATCGTCAGACGGGCAAATGTTGTATCAGTCGGGGAGTTTGTTGACAAACGGTCTGGGAAGAAAATCAATCTCTAAAAACGGATGAGTGGATGTATAAGTAGATGGATATTTTTTCCCCTGTCCACTTCTATCTTGATGAACCTTTTTGATTATTATTAACTAAACGTGAAGGTGTTGAGATTGAACTGTTAAGAAATGTGTGTAAATGCATGCATCTTAATTGTTATTCTAAATTTAGTAATCAATATAATTTGTGTTTTTTTGATGGATGGTGCTCATTTGAAGAATATTTCACAATGTTGTTTAGATTTTTTAGGATGATAATGATAAAATATTGTATTTGCGAGTTAAATGTTTATGCTATATTTCTCATGTCCCTTGGATAGAACAATTATAATAAGCAAAGGCTTACCCTGATATTTATATCACTCTGGGGGTCCAAGAGCGGACATCCCATTTAGCACCTCCTAATGAGGCGTCTTTTAATGCCACTGAAAATCCCTATGTTGCCTATGGTCTTGACTATGTGACAGTAGATGGATAGTTGTATTTGTGGAAGTAAGGGTCGATACATGAGTCGGCTTGTTGGAACAGAGAATGAGAACGGTGGAGCTGATGATGAACGCTTCAGTGCTTTTCTGACGAATTTACGACAGTAATTAGCGTATAATTAGGTTGTATTCTGACAAAGTTATTGTTATTATTTCTATGTTTGAGAGTGAAACCGGGGGGCGCCTTGATGTCTTGGAGTGCTAAGAAAACCCACACGTGGTGTACTGTTATCTTAGACCATCATCTATACCGTTTTCTGAGCGCCGTGACGAGTCGGGACTTCATCATCGCGTCATTTTGTGCACATAGCCATTGTTCCGTCAACGCTCTCCTTTCATCGCTATTTTCCTCGACTGATCAGGTGAAAGACGAGCTCTGTTGGAGGTCCGCGCCACCATGCGTCACCCTCTCAATGGATTGGGCAGACCACAGCAGGTCAGAAGTCTGAAGCCAGGAGACAAGTCGGAGACTTCAAGTTTTTGAGGCAAGCTATCAAGTTCGATGATTTGACGGGCGCGGAGTTCCGATTTCTAGTTGCACCAAACAATTAAAATGAATATTAATCCGGCCCCCCATAGGACAACATACGACATCATAATCGATGCCATAATGCCTTACGTATGGGTGCTGGAACTAATTGGGGAGACGAAGATTTTTTACCTGAACATTTTTAGGTCGTTTTGGCCTTTGGCATAAATCTGCTAATTGTTTGGCAGGGTTTTCAAATTTGTCAGTGTACCTTTTGGCGAAACTGGGTATCCATATATCATACATTGGATAATATTAAAATGCAATACGCTTAGATGTACTAATCTAATCTTCATTTTTATAACATCCTTTCCACCCGAACTAAAATAATAACCGTTATCAGTTCAGAATTTTCCTTAGAGGCTTAAAGAAAATATCATCACAAAGACGGAAAGCTATGTTAGAATGTGCTACATAAAGAAAGCACTGAATTATATGTGCATTTTTGATGAAAAAAATCCCCTACCGCATGGGTGTATCATGGCTGCATATAAATCATGAACAGGCGAATGTATCTGCATTTTACCTACAGTGTAAGACATGGTGGACAAGTTGAAGTGATGATAGTGTTTATCGTTTATAATTTATGAAATCTAGTCAAGGTGTTGCTTTGCCTCCTCTGTTAGCGGTTATCATGGCTATCACAAGTACCCGCTGTGCTCGTTTGTCTTGACTTTTCATTCTACGATTGTGACCGCTGCCACCCACTATCACAGTGGTTATCTACATGGATGTCAGTCATACAGTGTCGGCTTAGTTTCTCTGTAGCACGGATGACTCCTTACTCCGTGGTCAGCTTCAACTTGCAGTTAGTTGGGGTTAAAATCTACAACTTTCTTATAATTTGATTGTTTGCGAGTACTACAAATGTGCAGATGTCAGATGTATATTTTCATGTCGTTTGATAATTATTGTTTAACACTTAAATATTCCCAAAGACTTCTACCCATAGGGGTATTATAACACATTATTACTTGACTAGCTGGTTGTAAGGGTTAAGCTTCCCTAACAGCACATAAAACGCAGATTAGCGTCTGCACCGAGGAAAGCTATTGGGGGTAGACAGCAGACATTGAGTACTGGTCGGATTTGAACTAAGGACATCTCGCATACGAGACTGGGTGTTGCCACGAGACCACCAAGCCTCCACTATTTTCTTAATTTAATATTTCATTTCATCCCTTCCTTATTTCCATATTTTTGCACCACCACAGCACTGCACTGAAAAGGACAAGAGCGGGGATGCAAAAATATTAACTGCATTATGTTTTCCACATGTTTACTTTCAGGAGACTGCTCCGAAGGGAAGTAAAGTCATGCCATCGACATTTTAAACCATTATGATTTGTCATCTGAAATTGTTGATAATTCAACTCTTGAATGTCTCAACGAATTATAGTAATTAGAATGACAATTACAGACATAATGTGAAGACAAAACAGCTTCTCGTACAAAAGTGACAACATAATAGCATGAAAGATTTATCATTAAACATGATTTATCATTAAACATCATTTTGTTTAATGATAAATCTTTCATGCTATTCTTATTGCACCTTTGTAGTCATACCCCTTTTTATAAGCTGACAACATAATGTCAAGTTATTGCATTGATCACATTGTCTACTATTTCGTGCATTTTGTCATGGCAATATTATATGAGAGCTGTGATATCGGCGAACTAAGATGTGTTATTTCTTGACATTAAGTTTTTTTGGCTCTGCTTTTCATAACTAAATACTGGCTGTGTGGAGAACGCACACTTTCAAAAGTACTTAAGTAAAATTGTGCTTGCTTATTGCTTCTTGTCAAATATTTCTTATTCAATTAATCCTCGTCTCATTTTTTAAAAATTATATTCCTCTTTGGTTTGGATTGCCAGACCTTGACTATAGGATGGGAGAGTTCAATATAACACTTTAAGGGGGATTTGTGATCATTTTAATTGTGACACAAAATGTGTTGGATCCAGGGAACTAGACCCCCCCCCCCTCGCCCTCCCGAAGCTGGGATATGCAACAGTATTCGCTGACATATCAATATTTATGAGACAAAATTCAATTACACACTGGAATCATTTGTATTCGGACAAATATTGCTTTGAAAGCGTATAGTGTAATTCAAGACAGATATATATATGTTTCAACTTTTTTTTTTATAGAAGGAAGAAGATATGTGTTTTCTTAATATGATCCAACTTGTAAAACGTTCACGTGTAAATGGGGATTGATTTAATAGGAAAGGGAATGTATATCGAACATGTTGTAATTATTATCTTCAGAAGCACATTTAAGTGATCTGATGAGGCAAATTATTGTCACTGTCAAATTTACACGTAAGAGCCGGATGCAATTCCGTAAAATAAATTAAATTCTGGCAAACATAGTTCAAACTTTTGAATTAAAAAATCGCTAGATCAAAATTGGAAATTCGGAAAAGATAGCCCTGTATTTGGGACGTTGTAGCTTCGGGCACGAATGCAGTATTGGATTCGGCTGCATTGCTAAAAGAAGACAAGCTGTTAGTTTTAGTGACATATATCTCAAGATAGGCGGAGCATTTAGGGGTCATACCCCCGCGACTGCAACAAGTTTCTTTTTGGTTTTGTTTGAATAATGAGTAAAAGCGAAAACCGTAAG
>JAUUEB010355435.1:0-12456 GCA_032362205.1 Clione limacina
ATGACTGAGAAAGTGAGTATTGGGGGTGAAGACATGACTGAGAAAGTGAGTATTGGGGGTGAAGACATGACTGAGAATCAATGATGAAAGAGGAGAAAACCAGCCAGTAAACATGTATCTTGTGTGTTTATGAAGCATATGGGGATCTGGGAGCAACTGTTCCTCCCTGCTATACTAGCACATGTTTTTGTTTATGTCATTTGGAAGATAAATTGGCTTTTTACTTATTTTAGCATAGATAACATATTGATTCAACCTCTAACTGTTGACCTCAATATGGATACAACTATTGTCTACTTGGTGTCAAGGTAATTGACAATGAGACAAAAACTTGTGTGCTGTAGTGATCTAGATTTCAATATCTCTTCGCCATCATCTTGTTTTTCTTTGAAAAACTAATATTAGTTTTGTTTTTTCTGAATTAAGATGATATCATTGCTTATATCCCCGTTGATGAAACACCAAGAATTTGATCATTCAACGTACTTCAACAGAATACAGAATCTAATTAGATTTCAGAAACAACTTTAGATACATTACATCTGTGATAGACTGTATTGAAAACTGGGTTACTTATTCTCAGGCATCCATTCTTATTTTAAAACAAATCTTTTCTTTTGTATGTTGACCTTAATAATCAATGCAATGAGCCTCCATCAAGAAGAATGCATGTCAGCATGCCAGTTAAGGCCCTAATCCATTATATTCTGACAGTTGTTATAGTGTATTAAACAAAGAGAGACATCACATTTATTTGAGGAAAAGAAAAAATGTGTAAATTGTCTTGGCAAAGAATAAATTATAGGAGTTCAGGAGAAACTTGGTCATTGGAAATGTCAACTCTAAGTGTGTCAGCCTAACCATGTGACCATTGAAAGCCAGTTAGGATAAAGTTGTTATGTAAAATTACTTTTATTTCCTACTTGACTGATTACTTTGTTGACTGTGTTGCTCTAATTTTGACACATTCCAATAGAATTAATCAGACTTTAAAAACAAATGCTTTAAAAGATGAAAACAAGCTAATTGTAGCTTGATACCTCTGAAAGTCACTGCTATGTCATTGAGATTCTCGTGTGCCAAAAACACAGTTTCTATTTCCTTGCTGTTACATGCTGCATAAAGTTTCATAATTGTGACAGTTGCAATAATTTGTGTAATGACTTATTTATGCACACCTGTTACATTAGATATTATGTTGCATAATTGCTATACTCTTCTCTCTTATTAATTCAGATAAACTATTTTATTTTTCAGCAATATGCAATTATTAGCTTTATGGCCATTCCCTGTTATTTCACAAGTGGAGTTTAGCATATTAAGAACATTACAACCTATCTCAACATGTCAGCAAAATGAACCTTGTTACTCACTAAAGTTAATTAATATTTCTATTCCTCTTTGATGAATTAATCACAATTATTATTAATATTAATTATTAACCTAAAAATACTAAAAAAGTAATTAAGCTTTGAATATCTTAACAATTCAACTTTGCCATAACCTAAATGACCTTCTCTTTTATTAATCAATTTATGACAGCCCATGTTAGGAATTTTGTTAATATTCAGAATGTATATGATTTATTCTCAATAGAATGACATTAGAAACTTTTGAACAAAGGCAATAGAAGTCAGTTTCAGCTTTTGCATTTAAAGAATTTTGAAGATATATTAGTAATCACATATGAAAATGATTGTACCCCAAACCAGAGGTTAGGAAGCAGAAAAGTAAAGGAGCTTCTATTTTGAATATACAATTTGTTTCATTTAGATACAAGTATTTATGATTATGAATTAAACATTACTTATGTCTCAATGAAACCTAAATGCAACAAAACTGTTGGGCTTTTGTTTATTCTTTTCTATCAACTCGACTTTTGGTTAGTTGGCTGATTTTGCCTTTGCAAATAGCTTTAAACACTCTTATTTTTCATATAATTTTAGTGCTCCTCCTCACCCAAACCTTTGCCTAATATTTAGTCTTCTAAAATGATAGTTGGTTGAGGTAGGACTTAATTCGATGGCTTTTTTTTCCTTTTAACAAGTTTTAATGTTAAAATTCTGTCCATCAAAGGGGATTAAATTCCAGACATTAGTTATTGGATTATAAGCCCTTCATCTTACTTCTTACCCATTGTCAATAATGCTCCCTGATCAAACTGGTGTAAAGGGTTTATTTGACAAAGTGGTATCCTCCTGAAGTCAGATAATGGATACCACCTTGTAGGGAGATACACCAAAGTGTTAATAAATGAATGTGTAAAACAATCACTAATACAAGGTAATTCCTTTTTTATTTCCTCTTGACCAAGTTAACGTTGACTGTGTTGGTTGTGGCTGAAGGGTCAAACAAACAAAATGAATGATTTCTCATCGGTCCCCTCTTGAATATTTTTGTAAAAAATAAATTATGTGAATATCATAATCCAAGTTTGTTATAGTATTGAATCTTGAATGTTTGACTTTTTTTGTTTGTTTGTTTAAGCAGTTTGAATATTCATCACACAATATACTTTATGATGTGGACAATTAGTCAAAAAATTTGCACTTTTTTTATCAAATTTTACATAGTTTATTTCTATATTAACCTTTTTAGTGTTTTATGTACCAAATTTGAGGTATCAATATATTCTACATAATTTTTAGTTTTCTGAATCATAACAAAATGTTTTTAAAGTAACATTTTTGTTCTCCAGCTATGGAAATGGTACAGAATGTGGTGGCAAGCTGTGTCATGACCTTGGATACAGGGACCACTACCACTGTCTGGACTGTCCACATAAGGTTTGTGATGGAGAAGTCAAGAGCTTCAAAGAACTAATTTTTGTCATTGAAACTCTTGTCCATCATTTTTAGAGACATTTTTTTGTAGGAAAAACATGAAATTAAGATAGACAGATGGTAGAGATGCAGAAAGTATTCAGATAGACGTATTTGTCAATTTGTACTCTGATAAGTGTTTAATAATTAACCAAATTCTAGGTCAATGATTAAGACAAGCAAGGTGCCTTTTGAAGTCTTGATAAAGAACTGAATGGTTCAACAACTGTTTTAGATAAAGACATCTGTTTATTGTGTCTGATAAGTTTATATTATCTAATTTTTGTTCCAAGTTTGCATGATCACTGGTCATTCATCTTTAATTTTAGCAAATAATCTAAAAATAGTGAATGTTATCCTATGTCCCAGGAACTTTGATAAATATATTGAGGTAAATAACATTCTGATATACTGTGAAAGCAAATCAAAGGCCAGCGAAAATAATTGTCCACCGTTGAAAGACATTGTTATGTGCAGGAGTCTTATGTGTCATAAACTCTTTAAAACTTCACAACTTTCCCTGCACACTGCACACTATTACAATTTTTTTTAGGAATTTGCAGTCAGTAATGGGGAAACCTTTCATTAATGTTTTTCAAATGACTTATATTTAACATTTAACTTTATTGCGATATCTGGTTGTGTCGTTGTGATTTACTGTAAATATTTCTTGTTTGTTATATTCTAGGTTTTTATCAGAAAAGAGGAGATGATTCGTCATTTCAAGTGGCACAAGAAAAGACATGACTCTTTACAGCATGGCTTTATGCGTTACAGGTATGGTAACATTAAGGGATTTTGTTATCCTTGAATAGAGACTCTTAGAAAGTTACATGTATCATTCTTCTTCCATCTTTTCCTTTTCTGTCTTCCTCCTTATTTCTCTTCTGTGTGCTTTATCTCTATCTGTCTTTTTAAATTTATCTCTGTCTCTAATTCTTTTTCTGTCTTTTACTCTCTATTGTGAAATTTGTTATCATTAAAAGATTTGTAATTTCTTGAAGATGATTTAAATAGTGACTCGGAGGAATTAAGAACAAGACCTTGATGAAGCATATGTTTTTGACTTATTCAAATCATTTCAAATCTGAAGTACATTGATAAAGAAATTGTTTTAACATGAACCCACTGATAATACCTCCCTCAATAACACATATATTTCAACTAGAAAGATGAGTACTCGTAGAGAGTACAACCACGCACATCCTACAAAAGTAACAAAGAACATATAGCAAATAACTCTAGGGCCATAAACCGGAAACATATTTTTCAACATTTTGAGAAGAGCCTGTGTGAAATATTTCAGGGTCTTACTCCCAACAATGCATCCACTGCGTAAATAACGTACATGAAAATCATAAAAGGGACATAACTCTGTCAAAAAGTGTTTTTTTCAAAACATTAGACTACAGCTTTTAGGTACTAACAAATTAAGCCTCTGTGCAAGATTTCAGATTTCTATCTTTGACGATGGAACCATGGCGGGTTCGCATAATATTAACAAAGACATATTGGAAATACTCAAATGGGCCATAACTCTGTTTTTAAATTGATTATTCAAAAACTTGTGATAGCTGATTTTAGAAAGTCACTAGAATAGCCTCTTTGCATGATTTCAGATTCTCAACTCTGAAGATGTGACCACAGCATGTTTTTGCCAAATTAACAAAGAACTTGTAGCAAAAAATACCACTGCATGAATTTTTTTCAAATATTTCTTGATATATTTAGCAAACATTCTATATCTGATCTATATCATCCTTCCAAAGATGAAAGAGATCCGAGTAAAACTACTCAAGTTATCGCATAAACAGACACACACACAGACAAGAAGAAAATATACCACTACACAATATAATTGTGCGTGGAATAAAACTATAGAATACTATGCATTGAGTTTTTCCTTATTTATCAAAGTACTTCCCCTAGAAACACCTGCTTACGATGTATGTCTGATATACATGTTTTTTATTTAAAGCAAAAATTCACAATATATTTGTCATGTTCTGTGGTGGTGCTCTTTAAAAAGAAAATTTTGCACCTGGTGATAAGTTGGCTCAAAAAAAAAATTCAAGCCTAAACTAAGATTAAAATGTTTGATGACTTTGATGTAGATGACTTACACAATAACATTTTTTAAACTACAGTGAATAAAGAGTAAACAATGTGTGTTGATATGCTGTTAGACAGACTATTTGTATAATGGTGTTATATTATCTGTTGAAAATTAACAAATACTATGTTTTCATCAAAAGCTTTCATTTAGATAGGTGTTTGTGAAGACAATATGTATATATGTTTGTATTGCTCCTCTCTCAGCCCTATGGATGACTGCAGCAAGAAATATGGTTCCTGTACTCACAACGGCCGTCAGACTCACTATCACTGTGTTCAGGTGAGTGTCAATCTATACACTTATCTTCGCCTAAATGGTCTGCCTATATTTCTTTAATCATTTCATGATATGAAAGGATCATATGAGGATGACAATGAATACTTTCTTTTGCCAATAATATTTCGTAAGAAGAATACGATCTGTGTAGATTCTCACTAAAAATAAACTTATATGATATTTGTTTGTTTTGTTTGCCCGCTACCAACTCGGACGAAGTCAACTTGGTTGAGAGAAAAACAAGAGGCCTGATCTTATGATAGTCACTGCATTACAAACTCATGTTTTCACATTTTGGCGCATCCCTTCACTCAGAGGGATATGACTATCAGGCTTTAGAAGGCACTCTGTTATTTATACTGCCATAGTTTACTTATATGGTATTTTTTTAAAAGATGAGTGAATACTGTATACAAGTTTATTTTATAACCAGCATCTTTCCTTTCATAAAGAAACACTTGGAACTTGCATCTTTTTTTTCAATGAGTCTTATGAAGTCTATTAATGAACTGAGACATTTCTTTGTTATAGCCTTATGGTATAATTGTATTTGCCTGCAAAATTAAACTGTTCTTAAGTTTTTTTTCAATACAAAAGATCAAGAGAAATAACTGTTAAAACAGTTCCATTACATGATTGACTTTTTTATTACGTAGGTGGCAGTTTCCTTTACAATTATATCATGAATCCATCTCTCCCTTACAACTTGTTTTATACTTTATACTTACATCTCTCCCTTGTAGTGGGGCTGTAACAAAGTCTACATCAGTACCTCAGATGTCCAAATGCATGCCAACTTCCACCGTAAGGACACCGCCATTATTCAAGAAGGATTTCAGGTATGTATTTATTTTTATAGGAAACTGAGATGAACTGGGAAAAGATGAAATGCACAATATTATGTATGACTTATGAAAGAATTTGAAAGCAAATTGTTTGACTCAGCTAGTTTTCTAAAGTAATTTCTGTAGAGATTCAGCATCTGGTATTGTTGCCAGGTGCAAGGATATCATCTCAGATTTTCTCAATCATGTAATAAATGTATCACTGAGTTTCAGCCTGTGAAATTTTGCACAATATTCTTTGGTTCAATGTAAACTTCAGTTTTGTAAAAAGATCCAGTTTATGAAGGTGTCTAGGTTCCATGCTCGTACCTGTCATCCAAATATATTCTAAGATAAGGGCATATGGCCGGGCAAAGTAAAACATGAAAATAGTTGTTCGGTGGAGAAATGCTGGGACTGCAAATGGCTGCTTTAATTGTCACTGTCCCTGGAATATAATCATGGTCTGTCTATAAAATATATAATGTATACTTATTCCATTTACTACTAACATAGCTAGTTTGTATATTTCAAATGTACATATCTGCTTATTGAGAAATTTATTTTATGCATTATCTTTTGAATTATCTTTTCCATTCCATATAATGGCAAATCCCTATATTTAAAATATGATAATCAACAGTTGATGGCAATTCCTATTATTCCTATCAAGTAGAACTTCATTAAAAAAGATGTAGCATCATGATCTGTACTTTGTCTTTGATGTAGCATCATGATCTTTACTTTGTCTTTGATGTAGCATCATGATCTGTACTTTGTCTTTGATGTAGCATCATGATCTGTACTTTGTCTTTGATGTAGCATCATGATCTGTACTTTTAGATGGTGAGCTTCAAACAAAATGGTCTTGTCATGTGACTTGTTGCTAAATACTCAGTTATGACGATTGATTATGTTTCACAGAGGTTCAGAGCAACTGAAGATTGTGGCACTACAGCATGTGCATTCTATGGACAGCGGACCACCCACTTTCATTGTCGGAGGCCTCAGTGCAACTTCACTTTCAAGCATAAAGCTGATATGGGTAAGAGTAATTTAATTTTTGGTAATGTCAGGGGTCTTGAAACTTTTAAATCTCTTTATACTCTACCTAAAATATTTGTGTTGATTCTATTCTCATCTTAGTTCCATCAGTTTTGTGAAAAAGAATTTGTTTGTGTTTTATATGAGTCTTACATCTTTTGAAAAAATATCAAGGAGCATATTATATTTGTTGGAAATTATTTGTTAAATTGGGTAAGGGTTCCGAATTAGAATTGCTTTGGTATTTGTATAAGGAGCTTGTTTATAGCAGAGTCAATATACAGGTGAATTCACTTATAACAAAATCGCCTTTAACGAATAATCAGTTATTACGAACAAAGTAAATACTACCTTAATATATCCCTCTTTGTATCATTAAAATATATGTCTTATATCGAGCTATGACTTCAAAGAAATTGCTTATAACGAAAAAGAATGAATGAAACGATTAAGCAAAACCAAAAAAAAAAAATCAGTTTGATCACTATTTTGTGAAGCACAACAGGTATTTCTAAGTCTTGTGATGCAAATATGTAGACGAAGGTTTATTAGTCTGGTTTTGTCAAGCTAGGGCAATGGATGCAGAGATCAAAGGATGCAGAGATCAAAGGATGTAAATTGGAGGAGAAAGCGGAAGAATTGGCCAATTTCAACATGTTCCCCTAATTTTGGAGTTCTGTATGAAAACGAACTCAGTTATAACAAAAATGTCTTTGTTCCCCAAGAAATTCGTTTTAAGTGAATTCACCTGTATTGAATTAACAGACCTCTAAAAGCTATCTTTCAAACAATTAGATTCTTTATATGAGTTGATAACAATGCTTAAATAAGTTCACCAGCTAGATTAATCAAGCAAATTTTGATAGAAATAATGTCAATAGAAATTAATATTTTGCAGGATCCAGTTTGTGTTAAGATTTTGTCCTTGCAAATGAGTTTTGGTTGTTGTTTTGCTTTATTGTTTCGTTTGAAGATATCTAAATAGATATATCTTGTAGGATATACATTTTATGATATACCAAACTAGCCAATGTTATAATCTTTTCAGAGAAGCACAAGAGCTACCACCAGAAGGATGAAGTTTTGAGCAAAGATGGCTTCAAAAAGTTTATGAAGTATGAACCTTGTCCTTTTACTGGCTGTCGCTATTCACAGCAAAGCAATCACATACACTGCATCAGACCAGGTAACATTAGTACTTGATTATTTACTTATTATGTCCTGGGCTTAATGTGGTACCAACAAAATTTAGATCCATTGAGCCCTCAAAAAGTTATCTGAATCTACTAAAAGTGTGACATTTTTTAAATTACTGAATACTCCACAAGAAATAATACGTTTTACAATATACAGATATTCTAACCTTTAACTTAGGTATCTCATATATATGAAATCATACATTAACCAGTTTTAAACATCCTTTAAGTTAATCACAGTTTTGATTTGAGATGCAACAGGAATCATTTCTGACATTAGTTAAAAGAGGCTTTTTTCACCTTCAAATAACTTAATACAGCTGATCTCCAAGGAGCAAAGAAATGTTTCTTTACTGAAGAGGGATAGCGGTGAAGGGAAGCACCAGAGTGTTAAACAAAGAATATGCTAATGCAAAATCAGTCAATTAACTAAAGTTAACTTTATTTGGGCAACACAAACAAAACAAAACAAATATTTTTTTAAATCTATCTTTCCCAGGTTGCCAGTATGTCTTGCATTCAACTGCTCAACTTTACTCTCACAAGCGTAAACATGAAAGACGAGAGTTTGAAAGTGTTTATCGCACCTATCGTCAAATGCAACAGGGAGTTTCTCCACAGAAGATGAAATTAGAAAATCAAGGGTTCAATGACTCACCAGATGCCTCAAGACAAGGAGGTCTGAAGTCAAGTCCCAGCAGAACAAGTTCTGAGCCAGGTGACCAAGGGGGTCAGATGACAGGTGACCAAGGAGGTCAGATGATGTCACAACATTCCTTTATGATGGATACTACAAGTAACTCACAGCAGGTTGGTCATATTTTAATACTCATTAAATTAAAACATTACTTATATCAACAGCAGAGACAAAGCTGAATAAAAGCAGTGCTTTACCTTAAAATGACATGACCAAGGCAGATCAAAACATGCAACAAAGTGTGTTTTTATGATGACCTTTTAAATACTTTTCCTCATTACTAATGGGAATGTCTTGAATGGCAAAATGTTACCTGATTTATGAATTTTGTATTTTCCTTCCTTACAATATGTTGTATTTACAGTACATCACAATACAGTTCCAAAGTTCAATCAACTTTTAAGAAAGGAAAGAGAAGAAATATAATGTTTTGGTATTTCATAAGACGTCAGTAAAGCTTATCATGCTGTAAGTTTTAATTCAGTTCACAATAAGAATTGAGTCAGTTTGAGCAAAAGCAAACAAGGGAAATAAACAAACAAATAAGTATAAATCTAACAAACTGAGCATAATTTGTTCTAAATGATAATAGAACTTGTTCCTGTTCCCTCTAGGCATTTTTTTTTTTTAAACTCTCATACCTCTATCATGTCATGGTAATGAGTCAAAGGCTAAGAGTTAAAAGAAATTCCGATTCAATTTCAACAATAGCAAGCATTTATATAATGATATAATTTCTTAGATTAAGATATATTCCAGTTGTAAATCAACCAAGAATCGTTGATTTTTTACACAGAACACAAAAGTTCATGAAATAATTATGTACCTATATGAGCACTTATATTATTTTCCAACTCTTAAAGTATTAAACTTTCTCACTGCAGACACTGCCAGGAACATCTAAACATGGAATGCTTCCAGCATTTCCTCTGAAAGGTCTGCCTGCTCAAGGTTTTGCAATGATGAAAGAAGATATTCCTCAAGGCCGTATGAGTATGCAAGCTTTCAATCTTACGCCAACAACAACTGGCAACACAGCAGATACTGGAGAAGCTTTGAATTTGTGTGCTCAGAGGAGTTATCCTGAACGGGAAAATAATGCAATGGACTATGATTCAGACAGTGAGGATGAAAGAGATAGGAAAACAATGTCTTTGCCAGTCAGAGTTATGGAGGATTCTAACACCTCAATTACTCCAGTATCTTCTCCTGCCCAAGTCTATTCAAGCAATGATCCTAGTCCAACACCCTCCCCAATGGCTATTTTGAGAACAACAAGTAGTTCTGCTGTGATGTCTGCTGGCTTTTCACGTGACGTCAAACACCATATGTCAACTGAACATGTTAACCCATTTTCGGTGCTAAAAGGAACTCTGGAAATGGAGGATGATAGAAATGAGCCTGAGGATCTGTCTGTTTCAAGATACAAGCGTAAAGCAGATGTGTTGGAGGAGGAGGTTTTTGTAAAGCGTGAGCCAGGAAATAAGGGCATCAATTATACACATGATAGAGATATCAAGGAAGAGCTTTCAGACAATAATAGTTTTATGGACAGAGAGCAGCAGAATGATGTTGATGATGATGATGATGATGATGACACTGATGACGATGATGATGACAAAGATTATGGACAAGTTGAAGAGCCAACCCTGGTGAATAAAATGAGTCCTCGAGAAGGCGACTCACCTAATGATTCTCTCAATACGTCTGATCCATTGCAACTAAATCAGGGCATTAAAAATGAACATGAGCTTGCTGCTGGGCTGAGCAAAATAAACACCAGTGGCGGTGAGACTTGGATCAAGAGTATCAATACTTCTACAATAAGCACCGGTTCTTCAGGTGGACCCTGCTCCATTGCTGCTCAGCTGCCATTAATTGAGCCTCGTGCTCTGTATGGCCCTCAGGGTAAAGTGATGGCAGTACACATGCCCACAAGACTTGTTGACAAGCGGGAACGAGATGAATCTTGGAAGAAATATCTCATCAGGTACGTCTTTTTTTTCTTTGATAAATGTTTTAAACACTAACAAATAAAACATTGGCATATAAGGGAATGACACTATACTGTTCAAGTTGTTATTCTATAAGATGATAAGCAATGTCATGAAACCACTCATTATGATTTGATGAATACCTTTGTATGTAAACCCTTACCAAGAGTAGCTTTCTCTTTTTGTGATAAGCCTTGTTTATTGTGTAACTTAGTAAAAAAAAAAGTCTTCTTATATTGGACATTAAAAATACTGTGATTAGTACAAAGAAATTACCTGTGAATGTCGCAAAAACAAAGGTTATGATATCACAGCAAGAGCCTGGTCTACATAAAAAGTGCGTCAAGTGGCCTTTTAAAGATTAGAAATAAACAACTCGGTCAGTACAGAGAAAAGTGAATAACTTTGAATATATTTGTATTCTTAGAACTGTAATGATGACAAGTTATATATGTTTTCTAGGTACACAGCCAATGATGCCTGCTTCTCTCGCTGTGCTTGTCTCTACAAGGACCATTACCACTGTCGCATCAAAGGCTGTCTGGTCATCTTCAAGTCAAAAGATGGTGTAAGGGCACATGCAAGGTAACCTATTATATTTTTAAACAAAAGCATAATCTTACAAAACATGCTTGATAGCCCCTTCCACTAAAGACTGTGATAGGTTGTCATCAATTTGTCCACTCTTGCAACATACTTTTAGTTTGAACTGCTGAAAAAGTATTTGAAAATATTTTATTTGAGAAAGTCCCTTGGAAAACATTAACAGAGTTCATGTGACATGACTGGGCTGACAAGTTCAATGATCTGTAACTAATGATGACATGGATTTCAGCATATCAATTGATCCAATCAGAATTTATTTTCTTAACTTTTTTATAGTCACCATGTACAATACACAAATGGTGTTTTACTGATATTATTTAAGTCATTGTTATTGTAGTTAAGACAAGGTAATTGTTTTTATTTTGCAGGTTCCATGAGCTTCAGGACAATGTCAGTCCTTTGGTTTACAGCAAGCATGACCCCACTGAGAAGTGTCCATTTCCTGGCTGCCCTTACAGGGAAAAGGAAACTCACTATCATTGTAACTGGGTAAGCTAGTCTTCTAAGTTGTTCAAATGTATAATAATCATATTTCATAAAAACTTTATAATGTCGAAGATTAAAGACCAAATACAACAGACTGACAAAAACTAACACCATACTTCAACATACGGACAAAACTAACACCATACTACAACAGACTGACAAAACTAGCACCATACTACAACAGACTGACAAAACTAGCACCATACTACAACAGACTGACAAAAACTAACACCATACTACAACATACTGACAAAACTAACACCATACTACAACAGACTGACAAAACTAACACCATTCTATAACATACTGACAAAACTAACACCATACTACAACAGAGCGACAAAACTAACACCATACTACAACAGACTGACAAAAACTAACACCATACTACAACA
>JAUUEB010355546.1:0-12454 GCA_032362205.1 Clione limacina
AATTGATTATTCAAAAAGTCACTAGAAGAGCCTCTTCGCAAGATATCACATTCTTTACTCTGAAGACGTGACCACAGCGTGTTCTTGCCAAATTAACAAAGAATTTATAGCAAAATAACTCAATAAGGACCATAACTCCGTCAATTTTTCACAAATATTTCTGGATTTAAATAGCTAACATTTGGTACTCTATCTATATCATCCTTCCAAAAATAAAAGAGATCCGAGTAAAATTACTCAAGTTATTGTGTAAACAGACACACACATATACACACATAGACAGACAGACAAGAAGAAAATATACCACTACACAATATAATAGTTGGTGGAACAAAAAGAATAATTAGAGAGAATAAGACTAAGTAAAAAAAAAACTTGACAACCCTGAAATTTATAATTAGGCAACAACACTATCATGCAATGGATGTTAAGAAAAAGTTTGAAATAAACGCCTTTTTCAGATTCTCAGAATCAAAATCTTACAAAACCATACTCCTCTTTTCTGTATGTTGCTTTGTTAATCGATGTTTATCTTCATATAACCTCTAATTAGTGATTTCCAATGACAAGTGTTATTCTAATAACTCAAAAATGTAAGGTACCCATGTTAATTATTTTTTATTAATTAATGTATTGAATGTGCTGTTCTGAATCTAGTTATAACACATTTTTTATCCTTTACATCAGGTTTGGAAAACATTACGTCGGCCATGGATACTTTACCACCCATAGATTCCACATGGACACTCCAAAGTATTTTTACAACTGAGCAGCATCTTTGGCACAAGTACTTCAAGTGCTATGTTTAGATTTTAGCAACAATGTTCGATTCTGTATGAGAGCCAATGTAATGAATCATTTTTGGAGTATGAATCTATTTTTTTAATGAGGCTTCAATCTCTTTCTATAGTATTAGTATGCCTAAAAATTAGCCCTATAAGTTTGGCAAGACATGTTGTTGTTATTTTAATTTAGGCCTAATCAGCTCCATTTTAGAGACAATGAATTTATGCATTGCATGTTAGGAACTCTTTTTTCAAACCATAGATGTACTGTAAGGCTACCTTTCAGTTGACGCTGTGATTAAGTATAGGGGGATTTCTGTGGATTTTTAATGTTATACTTTGTATTAAAAATTGTTTATTTATTTGTTCTGTTCTTTTTATACACTGAAAAAAGCTTTAAAAACAACTTCGTTTTATCTATTTATTTTGACTAAAACTACCATTAGTTGTGTCTGTTTTCGTGTTAATCAAAACTGCTGAATTATATTTATTGAGCTACTTTTTGTTTTGCTCAACTTTACCTTTATTTGATACCAAAAACATATTTATAGCTGAGTTATGGACAACTATGGGAAATTGACGTTTCAATATCTTGCATCCTGTCTTCTGGCTTTAGAAGTTTGTTTTTGATATTCTGACACTAAACCCATCTCTATCTCTAAACTTTGTTTTGAACAATTTAAGATCTGTGTTTTTATGCTTCATATTCTTATTATTCTTTGTATTTATTGTAAATTGAAAAAATTAACCAAGTAAAATTTACATTCTATCTTTTCTTGAAAACAAAAAAGGTCTTTTGTTGATTAATTTCTTTGCGTCAATCAAAGCTGCTGAATGTTTTTCTTATTGTTTAAGATAAGAATTGTTTTTACTTTTCTTTAATTTTTTTTAAAGAATGCATATTTACCAAAGTAATTTTCCACTGATAACTAGAATTGAAAAGTTTCCAATCTAGGTAATAGTTAAAAGGAAATATTGACCATCAAGTTGTGTTAGAAGCTCATAAGGAGCTTCCTATCTAATCTATTTCAATTATATTGTGATATTTGTATGTGTGTTACTATGATTGTGTCTTGGTGTGTGTATGATGTGTTTTACCATGTTTGTGTCTTGGTGTGTGTATGTGTTTTACCATGTTTGTGTCTTGGTGTGTGTTACTATGTTTGTGTCTTGGTGTATGTATGTGTGTTACTATGTTTGTGTCTTGGTGTGTGTTTGTGTGTTACTATGTTTGTGTCCTGGTGTGTGTTACTATGTTTGTGTCTTGGTGTGTGTATCTGTCTGTCTTTCTGACATGATTTTTTTTTTACAGTGTCTTGTATTTTTTCCATAGCTTATGCTTAGATATTTCAATTACATGTTTCTTGGTGCTTTTTGACAAATTTCAAATATGTTATAAGTGCTTGCTGAGATTTTGTTCAATTTTATTTCATACCTAATTGAGCAAGAATTTAATTAGTGATTCAGTTTATTATCAAATTAAAATGGTCACAATATATTGATTCACTGCCTTTATGAAACCTATATGATTATTACAATCAACAAACTATTTACAGCTAGGTTTTCTACAAAAACCAATAAGTTATTATTTAATAATTTTGGCAAATCTAGATATTGATACCATTGTTTGCTTTATTATTGATATGTTGTAGGTGCTGGTTATATTTTGTTTTTTATCCTAATTTGAACAGCATTAAAACATGAGTTAATATTATGAATAGCAAGCATTATAACCTTATTTATATATTGTCATATATTCATTCATGAATCTCTTTTCTTGTTGAAATTGAATCATCCCTCCAACATTGTTAAGTCTTTCATCAGAAGAATTAAAGGAGTGAAAGTGAATAGCAGCTTTATCACAAAGTGTATTCAGTATATACATTTTTTAGATTGGTCAGTTTCATCTGGGCTGAAGGCCAAGGTCGAGAGCTGATGTACATGGGCCCTGACCATACATTGTGAAGTTTGAGATGGAAAAAATGTGCTATTGTTATGTAAAAAGTTCTAACAATTAGTGCATAAATTATATTTTTTATGTAAGAAAAAATGAAAAACTTAAGAAACAGTAACATCAGAACATCATGGAAAACATTTGATAGTTTTACATCAAAATGTTAATTTCTTTTTTTATCTGATGTCACAATATTTTTCTTTTGAAGAACTAATTTCTTGATTTTTAGAATTTCTTTGTAATTATCAGATTATCTGGAAAACTTGCAATTTGCTTTCAGTGCATTGATGATAATTAGATACTCATCAATTGGCACCAAAAAGTACACTGGTATTTGGTTAAAGTGTACATAATATAAACTTTGCATGTATTTTTCTCATTTTGACTTTCCTGTTGGTTATCAGATTCACAGACTTGTAGAAGTCATTTTTCTCAACTTACCAGAAGTTTGTCTGATTTACCATCAGTTTTGTATATTGCAGCTGTTCCTAGAATGTTGTTAAAAGGGCAAAATTGGAAGTTTCATTATTACACAAGATTTTAATTTTTTGGTGCTCTCTTATTTTCTAGGTGCCATAATATTTTTGTGTTCTCTTGTTGAAGAGTTTTCCTGGCGCTCAATCTCACTGCCTAAAGCCTTGTTTTCTTTTAATTGATGTAATAGAGAAAGATCTGTATAATAGGTGTTTGAATTTTTGTTTATATTATGCACTTTTGCCATCAATCAAAACATTTTTCTTTTTTCATATCTAGATTTTAGACAATAAGGACAAATGATATTATAAACAGATATATTAGTTATCATTTTAGATTTTATACAATAAGGATAGATGATATTATAAACAGATAAATTAGTTATCATTTTAGATTTCATGCAATAAGGATAAATGATATTATAAACAGATATGTTAGTCTTCTTTTTCTTCTCGATCATTTGTTTTAACTTCAAACGAAGTCAACTGTTGTTGACTGAATTTTGCATTAGCGTACTGCTTTTAACACACTTGTGTTTTTTGCCCAATACATGTTTTGCTTAACACATGTTTTGCATTAACACTTTGGTGCTTCCCTTTGCCCAGAGGGCAGACGATATCCGTCTTTAGAAGTACTCTTTTAATTAGACTGTCAGAGTGCGACAGTTTTTGGTAGGACATTTGTTTGAATTTTGCCCGGATGATACTCTGAGCAACCACCAGGGAATCTTTAGAATGCGACTAGCACGGGACCTCTGTTTTGATCGTACGTCTGCGATATGACTGGGTACATGATCCTGCCTACAAAGGATCGGGGACATGCAAGTACTGATAATGAAATCTGTTTACACAAGCGGTATGCACCAACCACATTTCAGGATAGCTTTAACACATTTTTTTTACCTTGAGAAATGTGTCAATTGAGGGGGTTGAACCCGCTACGTTTTTTTCAGACCACCGCCTCAAGAGATCATATATAGCTCTAAAAATCGGCTGCCTAGACCACTCGGACATCCTGACCATGATATATTAGTTATTGTTTTAGGTTTTATGAAATAAGGATAAAATATATTATAAACAGATATATTAGTAATCAATTAAAGTTTTATACTATAAGGATAAACACAAACCCCCCAATGGTTGCGTTAAATGTTTTAATCAGAATTGGTATTATACATGTACATTTATACTCCACTC
This sequence comes from Clione limacina, assembly GCA_032362205.1. Taxonomy (NCBI): domain Eukaryota; kingdom Metazoa; phylum Mollusca; class Gastropoda; order Pteropoda; family Clionidae; genus Clione; species Clione limacina. The sequence goes on from JAUUEB010355546.1 coordinate 4,410, forward strand.
CACTACAATTCATTTAATTTATCATCAACATTTTCTTCATACCACTTTGACATTTTTCAATTATTACTATGCACACATGATTTTTTCTTATTAAATCTGAAACATACCACTTATTTAATGACAAATTTGAATGTATATGCACAAATAGATTTTGTTGTTTGTGTTATTCTTTAAAAAATATTTTCCTTCTACCTGTGTGATGGCTTTAGACTGGATGTTTAATCAGATATTAATCAATTGTGATGTATACCATTTTTATAGTTTGCTTTCAATGTTTAAAGAACATATGTAAGAATCTCTTTATTGTTGCAATATCCATTAGAAATGTCCATATGTATTTCTTCATGTATATATTCATGGGTCTGAGGAGCATTGTTTTGTTGACAATTGTGTCTTGCAAGAATTGTTTCATGTTTGTTGAGACATTGTAGAAAACAAGTATCAAATATACCTGTGTATAAAACTATCTCAAAGATAACACTGTTAAAAGTAAGAATTTATCAATATTGTGTGTATAACACTGAGGTGTACTTACCTCTCTGTCACAACAAGTAGATCTCCTTAGCACTAACATTGCATGTAGGTCATATTTTCAGCAAAGTGTATGTTTACAACAGATAACTGTAAAGTGTGTGACTGAATATGGTGACATATAACAATGTCAAGTGTATATCTACTGATGAGTGTTATTTCATTTAATACTTAGCCCACCAACACACAACACCATAGGAGATGGTGAACACAAGTATATATGGCTATATTGAAATGATGAAGAAATCAGCAATGAAACATTATTCATGGAACGGATTTCTTAGTAGTTGCAATGTTACAATAGACTGTGTGTTATCAATTTATAGGTTGAACAATTCATTCATCCTTTAAGCTTCATTGTTGTTGCACTTGAGTAAAATGTATATTGAAAGCTGGATAGCTCTTTTTGTTGATCATTCAAATGATTATTGAAATATTTAAGAAAATAAACCTTTAAAGGCACTGAAAAACGTTTATTACCCTATTTACCGTAGCAAATTTTGGATTCTTAAATGTTACAATATAATGAAAATAAATATAAAGAAAAAACCTAAATGTAAGATGGGTTGAGCTTCACTTGGTTGAGTAGGGCTCTGTTGTTGTATTGAGCACAATTGGGTGTAGAGATATGCAGGTTGTTTGGATGCCCTTGTTGGTTTAAACATAAAAACTTCTCTTATTTAAAAAGGAATTCATTTTATCCTTCTCTCTAAAAGGTTTAAAAACAACCTTGCCTTTGTGTTACATTTTAACTACCAATGCTTACGAAATACATTGGTGACTTTGAACTGTTTCTTATTTTTTAGATTTTTATCTTGTGGATAGTTTAATCCCTTATTTCTTAACGCTATTTGCTCTACTGCGTGTGCTATCAACTCCTCTTTTCTTTTACTTCTTATTCTGAGTGAATGATTTTGGTTATATGAAAACATATCTGTCACATTCCTATTGAGTAGCTGTTACACTCAATGTACTGTCATCCAGTAAATCTTTTGCATACCATCCTTATTCACTCTTAATCCATTTCTAAGATTGGAGTGACACATATTTGGGTTTTACCATTTTTTCTGTTATGAATGTGATCATTCCATAGTGCAAACAATCAAACCTTTTTTCTCATTTTTTCATTGTGGATTATTAAGACTCGAATGTTAAAGCTGGATTAAAAAATGGCAAAAAGAATAGAAAGGCAGCTTCTTTGACTAGTCTTTTATCTTTAATATATTTTTTTTTATTAATTCTTTGTTATCCATTGTTTTAACTAAAAACATTGTACATCAGGAATTCATTATATTTTGATTATTGCATAAATCATTTACATATCAGCCCACATTTCAATCTTTGTTTTTAAAGACAGTTGTTGATATTGACTTTTCAAGCTTACACTTTGACTATGATTAGCATTCCAGAGTAAACATAATATGTCTGTTATCTTGTGTACTATGATACTATATTTTTGTATACTAATCAACTGCCATAGACTAGTCAATCACTCAACAAGTAATCCAACCACTGAAAGAGACAAAGAAAAGACAGAAGGCTTATATAGTCTCTCATTGTCTACGACATTCAAATTCAAATTTGCATCTTTAGCAAAATACCACCATAGAAAAACTATTTGGATTAAAAAAAACTGTACACTGATGTCTTATAAGATGGTTTGTGTTATGAGATGGTTCACTTTTTTCCTATATAGGTCAATAAACTAGTCCTGCTCTCAATGCAACCTAAATGTAAATAGATATGTGTAAATCATCATATGTATGGTTGTGTGGGTTTCTGAATCCAATTCCGGTGTTACAATTTCATTTTGTTCAATATTGAAGCTTTTATAGAACTTTCCTGAAATCATTTTTCACTATATAAAAGTCATTAAAACTTAAGATAGCCTGGTAGCTGAGCTATGAGATTTTGCAACTAATTTCTTTGCCAGTTTCCTAAATATTGTGTCATTGCAACTTCTTAGGGGGTGACCTATTTGATACTAAGCATTTAATATGTCTCTAGGGAGGTGAACCATCTCAGAAGACACGAGATGGCAGCAGTAAGGGATGGGTGATCTTGTTTGACTTAAAGACTTCAAAAGCATGATCTGCTGTATTTTTTTGATGAGTTGTTTCTTAAATGTTTGAATTTCATTTCAATGTATGTATTTTCAATTTTAAAGATTTTGCAAACCTAAAATATATGCCAAAGCTTAGGTGAACCATCTCAGAGTACTCGCCAGTATGTCATGACTAAGGTTTAGTGTTTATATTTATCAAAAACTTTGTTTGTCTTAGATACAATGTTCTTAATTTAAATGAAAATTCACTATATCTTTGTTACAACCTACATTGTTTTTCATTTTAACCTAAATGTGCTGAAGTCCTTTAGATATGACAAGATTTGTTTGGAATAACTCCAACCTTATGTTCGTGTGAGCTTTGGCTCGCTATGGCTTATCTCTCAAACATGTTTTGTCTCCCCTGTAAGATTGTTTGTTTTAATCAACATAGCAGACATTGTCTCATACAAAAGCTCTAAAAACTCATTCAATGACCTTGGCAGACAATTTACTTTTTATCTATATTTATTTATTAAATCAAAATCTTTGGTGTGTGTGTGTGTGTGTGTATTTATTTATTTGTTTCAGATAACAATTAAAAAATAAAAGATAATTATGTGTTTTGGTTATCCTTTTCTGAAGAACATTTACATGGCATAGATTTTTGAAGGCCTATTTTAATTGGGTTTTTTTCCTTATTAGGTTGTCTAGTGCTGTCTGACAACCTCTCTTTGTATACATACAAAATGTGGTTATGATTTTGATTTACTTAAAACACAATTCCTACCTAAGTAAACTGTCACTCTAGATGTCTAACAAAGTACTTTCTAAAGAAGGATAGTGGCTTTAGCCAAAGGATGCACCAAAGCATTAAGGAAATATGAGTGTATAAAGCCATGACTACTGCACACATTGAATTATGTCATCCTAGATGACAGCAGATGTGCAAATCAAGTATAACATTGTAGCTATACCAATACAAACGCCTTCAGGATTAATGTCCCATCTGACATTGACAAAAATTGTCTTTTTTGTGAACACTTGTCTGTAAGTGGAATCAACTTGACCCCCACATCATAGCCTCCTCATCAAACATGGAGACCTTTAGAGGTTGTCTACAAATATAGATCCCCGCATAGGGCACCAATCAAACGTTATCAAATAGTTATTTCAGCAGAGAAAATTGTTTTTCTTGTTTACTGTTCTCAAATATTGCATAAGATCACTGAGAGCTTGTTCAGAAGTCTTTGTCTATTGTCCCTGAGGAGGCAGTAAAAGTGGACTTAATGTTTTGTATATGATATTAAAATCAAAGGGCTACAAAGCACAAAATGACTGGCGTTATAATTTCAAATTATTTGATGCAACAATGTTGTTTGACGGTTGTGTTGTTTGTTTGTATCAATCGCCGGCTGTCAACTCTAGACAAAACAAACTTGGATAAGAGCACCCAAGAGGATGGAAGAAGTGGCGGCTATCCAGATTGAGAAGGTTCTTCGTTGTTGAGACTGCTGGAGTGACGGTTTAAAAACAGCATTAAGCAAGTATACCACAATACAAACCAAATGCATGGTTCTAAACAAGAGAATGAGAGCTAACTTTCAAGGTGTGTTGATAAAGCTCGCAATTAAGAACAACAGAAACGCCTGATGTATTTTCTTTAAAAAGTAGCATGACTATGAAGCAGGGTTACCGTTTTTTTTTAGTTTTTTCAAAAAAAAATCAAATTAATCGATTTAAATCATGACTTTTTTTTTATTTAATTTTTTTTTTTTTTTTTTTATTAAGTTAGGGGAACAAAAAACTGATTTTAACATCAATTTGATATGTGACTTTTAATCTCTTAGTATGCAGATGTCTTGTTAATTGAGAGAAAGCTGAAACTATTGTTTTTACACAATAATAAAATATTGATAAATAATGGATTTTGTTTTCAGAAAGTTAAAAATCACCCAAATATTGTAAAAAAAATCAAATAAAGAAATCAAAAAAAAATCATGATTTTTTTCAACAAAATCATTTGATTTAAATTTTAAAAATCGCTTGATTTAAATCAAACCAACCCAGCTTTAAACCCTGAACTTTAACATTGGACACTGTAGCCATAGGATCTTCTGTCAATCATTTTGGATAGGGCAGAAGTGATAATATCATCTGGGTTGTCTTAATTTCTTTAAGATGTTTGTATTGTGTAGGTCACACACAGAGTTTGAGTTAATGGTGTAGTTTAGGTTAATGGTGTAGTTTGGGTTAATGGTGTAGTTTGAGTTAATAGTGTAGTTTGGGTTAATGGTGTAGTTTGGGTAATGGTGTAGTTTGAGTTAATGATGTAGTTTGGGTTAATGGTGTAGTTTGAGTTAATGATGTAGTTTGTGTTAATGATGTAGTTTGTTCTAAGGATGTAGTTTGGGTTAATGGTGTTGTATGGGTTAATGATTTAGTGTGGGTTAATGATGTTTTATGTTATTGTTTTGCTTCCAGGAATGGTTTGGAGAAATCTGAGATAAGAAAGAAGTTTTGTTTCACATTTTGATATCACTTGATATCACTATTACACATCTTATCCCTTCTTTATTATTTTGATCAACTACCTAGTGGCCTAATAGAACACAACTTCTATGAAATATTCCATATTCTGCACCAACATTTTTGTCCTGCTTTCGAAACATGTGATTTGATTTTTTTAGATGAGGGGGGGTTAACTAATTCATTATTTTCCTTGTTTATGTTTTTTTTTTTGAAAATAAAAATTTAAAAAATATATAGATAGTTCTATAACAAATATTCTAAAAAAATCAGACCTATGTCCTGAAAAGTGTTCCAATTTCAGACTTATTAACAAGTACATTTCTCTTGGTTAGATTGGGGAAATAAGATTATGGAGATGTGTCTATGGACAAATCACTGCCTCTATGACATAGGCAGAAGTATCATAATTACTTCAATATTGTAATGAAAAAAGTCACACAGGACACAACATTTTCGTACTATATTGTGATTCATATATTTAGTGGCTATGCTTTAATGTTGTTTGTGTATATTTTGTTATTATATTAACATTGCTTGTGCAATACTTAAATGATTCAATTTGAAATTTGATTTTTAAATATTTCGTTTAGTTTTAGAAATTTGTTGTTATTTCGTTACTTGTATTTGATTGAGCAGATGTGACAACTAGTGCTAACCATTATTTTTTATTTTGCCAAACTGAGATTTCCATCTAAAGCATGATCCAGTCTCATGCTAGACTTTCTGTTTCGTACCTCTGCTACCCAATTGGATGCAGACAACTTGGTAAAGAGCAAACTAAAAAAATGGTTTTGTATGGCTGACTACTTATGATACTCATGTTTAAAACATTGGTCTGGAACTGGTGCTTCTCTTCACAAAAACAGAAGTCAATATCCGAATAGAAGATACTTGGTTAATTAGATTAGACTGTTTATTCATAGACATTTTCAGAAATGTAAAGACTGAATAGTTGTAAGGTGATAAAATTGAACCAGTTGATATACTGTATGATGAAAAATAAGGTGATGTAGTAACGCTTTAACATATTATCTTTAAATTCAAAATTACACTGGAACTTGAAAATTCAGCATGTTGTCAACAAATTGAGTCAGTAGGTCAAATAAGAAAATAAGGAATGTCTTTATTATTAAAACAAAAACAAATGCAATGCCCCAAAAAGACGCTCAAAATACAACTTTAAAAAACATGCTTTTTAATTTAAATAAAAACTGTTGAATTAAGACAAGGTTTACAGGCTAAAGATCCCTTTGTGGTTGATTAGGGCCATCTGGGAAAAATTCAAAACGTCCTACCTATAAACTGTAAAACTCTAGCAGTCTTAATAAAAGAGTACCTTCAGAAGGCGGATATAGTGGCTACCTTCTGAGTGAAGAGAAGCACCAAAGTTTTAATGCAAAACATGTGTTGGGCAAAACATGAGCGCTTAAAAACTAACGCAAAATTCAGTTAACAATAAGATTTTAATCTGTTTGAGGTAAAAGCAAATGAAAGAAGAAAAAAAAGAAAGGGGTGGGAAGTGTCTACCAATTTTTATTATCTATTACTTTACTTATCCATCTTCAACTTCATCTTCTAATGAATTTGAAAAAAAAGTCAGTTTGTCAATTATTTAACTTTGCAATTTTTACAGCAATGAAGAACCATCTGTTCAGTTTTGTGCCATGAAGTGATGAATCATCGTTTATTTGAAAATCTTGACAATCTCATATGTTGAATAAAACTTTAATCAATAAATTCAATGTTTTCTGTTATTATTTATATCAATTGTTATATATATATATATATATATTCATACTATTAGAAACCACTTTTTTTCTCCAACCATATATGAATTCAAAAACAGGAAAAAGGTTACTTCAGTTTTCAAGTTGTTATTTGTGTGTATGTATGTCCTCTTGCAATGGATGCCTCTTTCAAAGTGGGACCCTGAAATCTTGCACATAGGTTCTTCTAGTGACCTTCTGTAGACTGTTTACTCAAACATGCTGTGATCACATCGTCAAAGGTAGGAACATGAAAGGCTTTCTTTTGTGGTTATCTAAAAGAAATTTTTCAAATTTTTGAAAAGGATCATTGTTGACAGAGTAAAGTCCCTTTAATGATGTTCAGTATGGCTCTCAAGCAGTGGAGGTAGGACCCTGAAATCTTGCACAGAGTTTCTTCTAGTGACCATCTAAAAATTTTCTCAAGTTTGAAAAAATCTTTTTGACAGAGTTATGGATCTTATTTATTTGTTTTTGCTATATGTTCCTTGTTAATTTGACAACCACCCTTCGGCCTCATTGTCAAAGGTAGAAATTTTGCACATAGGCTCTTTTAGTAGCTCTTTAAAAGCCGTTTCATATATGTTTTGAAAAAGAATATTTTTTACAGAGTTGAGTACCATTTAAGATTTTATTTATTTCTGTTTGCTGTGGTATTTCTTTTAGACATAGGGCTTGGACATTATGAATGGAGACTCTCCTTTTTTGCTTTATGTTCCTTTTTATTTTAACAAACAGGCTGTGGCACCATTGTCAAAGGTAGAAATCTGAGAGGCTCTTTCAGTGGCTCTCTCAAAGCCATTTCATAAATGATTTGAAAAAGAATATTTTTGACAAAGTTGAGTCCCTTTAAAGATGTTTTATTTCTGTTTGCTGTGACTATTCTGTCAGACATAGGACTCTGAAATTTTGAAGCACGTCCAGAAAAGGTGCATGGTTGGGAGCATTCAAGATGGGGTAGCTTACTCTTGCAACCTCTTGCCTGCAAACAAGGCTACTATGAGATATTTTGAAAAGGGAAACCTCACTTGACTTAGTAGAACATTCTATGCTACAACTAGTTCATAAATTAAATGAGTTTTTTGACGGGTTCCAACTAGTAGGGTGAAATCCAAGGGATTCGTGACCGTGGAGACCCTACCACCTTTTTTTTCTTTTTTTCACTTCATAAC
>JAUUEB010355657.1:0-12454 GCA_032362205.1 Clione limacina
GAGTCCCCGGCGGGATTCGAACCCGGACCTTCCGCATGGTAAGCGAGTGCACTGACCACTACGCTACAGGCGCCCACATTGTTATGAAACACTTAATTACGTTTCACAATGCTCTTCTAATGGACCATAGTATAAGGTAAGGCTAAAAAAGAATACACACAAAGACCAGAAAGCAATATACTTTGGGATTACAAAAATAATGAATTCTAACTAGAAATCGTTTAACAGTCTGCATACTGAACAAACACAAAGTGGAAATTCAATTAATTAAATAATTTAAAACGTACTGACGGCCTTGTAACTACAAAACGATATCCGCGTAAAGAATGGCAACGACTTAATCGACCATGTGTGAAGTTAAAAACACGCAAAATTGAATTAAACAACGGATGTATTTGGCGTATGTACTTTGTTAAACACAAACACGTTACGAATGGCCAAACATTACATTATCCGCGTCACATTAGACAAGTAATTAAATATGTTAACATTGTTCTAGGAAAATACAAATCTGTTTTTTGAGGTTGTTTCGCTTTGTCGTCTGTCTGGAACCAAAGACAATGTGTACACAGACATCTACTTGCTCCGCAGCGCCAAGAGAAACTGGCGCGGTAACAGATTATCAGTAATCCAAGACAAATATTGTGTTGATTCTTCTGCCTCTTTTTTTCAACTCAGTTCAAAAGTTGTTATGATGTTTTATAATTAAAAGAATAGAGATTGTTTAAATGTTTAAAAAGTCTTGGTTCTAAAAAAAGATTGTTGTATTTCATGGCATTTATTTGAGTTTTAACAAGTGTTCAACAAAATCACTGACATTTTACATCGGCGAACCACACATGTTTTATCCCATTTTGAGTCAACAGTCTGTATTTCAAGTGTCTTAATCCAAACATTGGTAAAAAAGCTTGATTTGATACAATTTGCGTTTCTTTGAATAAACAAACACAACTTCAAAAATATATTGAATTAAATTTGTTAAAAAAGAGCTTCTTTTTAGTTTATGTGAGCGATTTTCTGATGCCGTTTTGTTTGCTTGCGGAAAAATAATCGATCAAGTATAAAAGTTTCAATCTACGTGTTTGTTTTCAGTGATGTTTGATTAAAACGTCTGGTCATCCAGAAGAGAGCAGTGTTTGTGGTGTCGGCTTGACCACATTGTGTTCAGTTAAAAGGCCAAAGCAGAGGACAGCGGTTTGTTTAAATCGTTTTACGCTCTTTTCGACACAAGAAGTTGATGCGAATCAATTAAATACAATACAATTCAGTTTATCAACCCAGGTTGCGATGTAAGAAGGTAACATGAAAAGGGGGTCAATTATGACGTTCTTGATCAAGAACAGAGCCAGAAATGAGTGGAAGTTGTCATTTGACGCAGACCGGATTCGAAGCAGGACCTGTAAGTATTGCATACGACACAGGGATGATATTCCGTATAATCTGACCTTGATAACGTATGCATTAATAATAAAGGGCAAGTTTACATTATTTTCAATGTTCAATTTGACGTATTTGCGGCTCTTAAGAAAGCAATAAAACAGGGGGTCTTTGACCAATTAAAAGAATCTCGTTTTATAATTACTTAACTAACCGTTTGTGATCATACCAATCACTTTTGTGATATTTTACCTGTTCAAAAGATCACAAAGATAATATGATTTACGCCTAGTAAAGGCGTACCTTATGTGAAAATCTTGGTCCAGGCTTAAGAAGTCATTTTTTTAACATGTCTTTATTTTATACAAAAGAACATTTCATACAAGATTCCACAAATTTTAAATATTAAAACAACAAGATATAAATATGATCCACAAAGAAAAAAGTTTCAAAAAGCTAATTTTCAATTTCAAACAAACCTGAGAGGTTATTTGATCCATTCTGTTAACAAGAACAAAGGTTCTCCATTAAGGTAAAGACAAACTTTTTATTATGACATCTTGTTAATTTTCGGTTTAAAGACCATAGCCTATTTTTATTGGCTCAGAAAAAGGAGGTCTTGCTAATTAAAACTGACTAATATGGCTCTGTTTGACATACTATGTTATGTACTTTTATAAGATTTGAACAGCATTGTGACTTTTGTGACATCCTGTTACTTGGTTTTTCAAACCTATTTCAACTGTCAATAATAATTTACATGTACCTAATTAGTTATGTAGTAAAATATGCATAAACATCATCTGAATAATTTGTCTTAAATTTTTACTTTATTTCTTTCCAGGCACCTCAACATACTGACGTCGTAATTCTTGTTTTTATGTTACCATATTTTACACCTTGTTAGCGTAAGCCAGGTAAGATTGACACGATAATGTAGGAGCATTTTTTTAGTTCATGTAAACTCCATACTTGAGCTTATTGATTTGCTTTCGCCCGAAGTCTTAATTTGTTTGTTTAAATTAGTGGTTAACGTGATTGTTGAATTTTAGCGGTTATAATAGTCAACAAACATGATATGTCTGATATAAAGATGAGATATTGTGATTTTTTTACTATGAAATAACTGTAAAGAGGAGCGGGTTAATGCAAGAGTGAGTGAAAGAGAGATAGAGAGAGTAAAGGAGATCGAGAGAGGGAGATGGTGAGTGTGTAGTTGGGTAAAAGAAAAGAGAGAGACATAGACGGATAGATTGATAACAATGGTAGTCTTGGGCTTGGTTGGATAAGAACGAAAACTTTCACTCCAGAGACCGGTAACCTACCGCATAAACGTCATGACAGACAAGTTATTGAATTAGCATTTGCAGTTGAACAAAACAATAAATAATAGAAGAATCCTAAGGGGTTAAATAAAATGGTGTTATACGGCAATGACAGTTTGAACAAACATGTACCTTTAGATAGAAGCAAACGAGACAGCTCTTAGCCAATCAAATCCCGTGAGACGTAAAGAAACGCAGATAGAAAATTCCTCGAGCCTCATTGGCTGATTTCATCCAGTAAGTTTTGATGGATGGTTTCAATCTTCAAACAGTGAAACACTCTTATAATGTATACCCACGTGGCCTTGGATTATAGTATATAGTTTGTTGGTTATATTGTTCTCTATGTGTTTAACGTCTCCATCAACACATGTAAGGTTATATCGATTGGTTATTGTTTTAGCCCTTCGCAATGCGTCCTTAAAATCTTTACTCACCACAATTTAATACAACATTTGCACCACAACAGCTTTACATGTTATTTAAGAAAAGAAGAAGATTGAAACTGAAATACAGAGTGTCTTATGTTGACAATGACAACAGTTGAAAGATTGAAAGGTAGGAACTTGCTAACTAGCTGAAAATAATACAAAACTTAAATGAATAAAAGGTTAAAGGTGAAGAAACTGCTAACGACCTGAACATATTAATACAAAGTAACACGTTTTATAACAATGAATAAAAGGTTAAAGGTGAACTAACTACTTACCAGCTAAACATAATGCAAAGTTTCACGTTTATTGACAACGAATAACAAGTGAAAGGTGAAGAAACTGCTTACCAGCTGAAAATATTCTTATATTCTTGGCAAACGATACTGAACATGAGGCTTTGTAGTTGAAACAATAGTTCACACACGTAACACCTGTAAATAAGTGTTTGGTTTAAGATTGTATTAAAATAAAAAAACACGCTGTCTTAAGGCGTTTATACGTCCGTTTTTACGTTAAACGAAGCTTGCCTTAAAGAGGCACCAAAAGTATAACAAAGGTATGTTCGTTAAAGGCAAGTGACTTTTCATTGAATTTAATAATTATTTAAGTTTCCAACATAAAAGTTTGTCAGTCCTAAGCCCTATGAATTTGTTTTCCTCCAGGGGTTTGGTTAAGTCTATTTGTCAATTTGGAAACATTGTAAAATATGTATTTTGTCAATTAAATTATATACGCAACCTAACGACCTTCGCTTGCTTAAATAAAATAACGGATATGTTTAATTCTCACGAAGCCAGACCGCGAACACAATAGAAAATAGCATAGCTCAGACATTTTCATGGCCTGTAAAAGCTGCCAGACAAATAAACGTCTGCTTATTTGCGGGAATTTCCGATATCCGGCAACGTAAACGAACATAGTTCTGCAGGGTACAATCGGTTCTTTATTTGATAAGCGTCGGGTTGCTGAAGAATAGGTTTGTTTTCTTAGTTTTACTTTTTTGGTACTTTGTTTCAATAAAAGGAGACATGCTGTCATTATAAACTTACAAACAGTATCACTTTCGCAGCTAAATACCATTTAATTTTCCTCGCAATTATATAACGCAATTTACTCCTGTCTGGATGTCTGAAGAAATGTCTAGAAGTAGCAGAGAAGACGATGTACGGACGAATAACCTAAAGATCGTGAAAGGAAAAACGGGACCGACAAGGCCATCCTCAAAGGACAAAATCCTAGAGAGACAAAACTAGTAAAGACAACTTAAGCGACTAAGTTCATTGGGTCATTGTTCATACAATATAGACAAGTAGGCAGTGTGATGAGTCTAAAAAGCTCACAGCAAAGAAGGCACAAATAGAAAATATTGGCAAGCAATTTCTTGTCTTAATTGTGGTTACTTCAGCAAGTATAACCTTGGGATCGGATATTGCTCCATGTTTCATATACTATTATTATTTTTTACTTTTGTGTCACCATGTACATCTTCCTTTCACCACGGACGGACATAGACAAGAAATCGATTACGAAATTGAGATAGATTCCACGGCATAATCGACAACTTATCGAAACAGATAATGGCTTTATCTTGTCATGCATTACCAGATTTTGCACAGATTTTTCTGTAAACCATGAATGGCATCAATTCCTGCGCATGCTCAGCGAGCAAATAAAGAGATGTTAACGTAATTGATGTGTCAGACATCACGTTAAATGTATAATGTTATAAATAGCCCAATGACAGCATTTTGACCCCTTTCTCTATATACTCATATTGTCCCACTCTTGGGATTTTCAGCTTAATTTCTGCATATCGAGCTAAAATCTATTTGTTGTCTAACTGCTGGGTGATAATTTATTTACTTCTCATCATACTGTATTGTCTCTTCTTTCCTGTACTTTCTTTATCTGTTACTCGTCTCTCACTCTGCCTGTCTATAAGTGCTTGTTTCCCAGTCGTTCGACCGTCCGTCCGTCTGTCTGTCTGTATGTATGTATGACTGTCTGTCTGCCTGGTTGCTTGTATGCCTGTCTGTCTGTCTGCCTGTATGTATGTCTTCATATATGCCTGTCTGCCTCTCTGCTTGTCTGCCTGTCTGTCTGCCTGTCCGTCTGCCTGTCAGTGGGGATTTATAATAATGCAACAGTGTCATCTATTTTGATACGTATCCGAAAGGTCATACACAAAGAAAAATAATTGCAAACGTAACAAGATACGTTATTAATTTCATTTATCTGGATCAACATATAAGACTATGAATTCCCACCAGAAGACTTAAAATATGAGCCAGTACCAGTCACAAAAGCATCTTACGAAGTCGATAAGAGGTTAACGAAACTGTAACTGGCTCAATGTACATATACTTGCCATCGCTCAAGAACTTGAGGACACTCCAGAATTCCCCCCTTATTTGACATGGTCTACAAAAAAACATATGTCTTGCATATCAAAACCAAAAATCAAAGATAGTTATAACTATCTGTGATTTAAGTTTGTATCTAGTCTTGGATCCTATAGTCTGCAAAACCACAGCTTTATGTCAATCCTTGATTATAATTTTGAAATGCAATCATAACGCGAACAATTTCTATGACTTTCATAGAAATATTGACATCTGCATAGTGCTTTTACACAAATGACAAATCTATAATTATATCAAGATAATTGCATTGAAAGTATAGAGGAAACAAAACCGAAAAATAGTTTACGAAATGTAAACAAAAAGGTTTTTTGTGGGTAGATCATTATCATTATTCCGTCTGACTGTCAGACTATCCAATCAAAGTAAAATAAACCACCGTCACTTAGGTATTAATTCGAAGCATACGTCTGAATCTGTTCTTTTTCATACACAGCAGTATGGTAGCAATCCCATAATACCAGGTAGCACTGAGTCGAAAGCAGATTTCAGATTAAGAAAGGGTAGTGGAAGAAATAAACTACAAATAATAGATACACTATGTACTATAACCCACAAGTCAAAGTCAAAGATAAACTTTGCCGGGAATTTCTATAACTCATTGATAAGAACATCGGTAAGGTGATTACGTTCAAAAAAAAAGATATAGGCATACTGTAGAGCTACAATAGTCGCATGAAAACATGAAGGGTATCATTAAAAGCCACAACGCAAAATGGCACCAAGATAACTACTAAAAGTATAACTGCCAGAGAGGATGTGCATGTCCACTTGAAGGAAAATACAAAATTATATACGGGTGAGATAAGCAAGATCAGGTTATCTAAACAGATATAAAATGGTAAATAGTCAAGAAGTGCCAAAATGCCAGACAGGTCATGTGACGTTTGTGCCGCCGAAAATCTAGGAATACTAGTAAATAAACGCCCCTACACACTGAACAGCAGATCTGTACTGATGGTTTAATGCAGACACGAAACTAAATTGAAGCTATTCAAGCATTACCAAAGACAATCTAAATAATTCTAACCACGACAATCAACATTAACGAATTAACAGACGAGAAGGACGTGACGAAATCATAGATCAAAACAAAAACATAAATCACTTGCCTGGTGAAATGTTCTAGAAGAAGGACGTGGAAACGTACATAGCAAGGTTAGTCAATGTTGATACCAGCTTTAAAAACTGCTTGATTACTGACTTCATGTAACATCAAATATGCATTGCAGTAGAACGTTCAGTTGTTAAAGAGATTTAGATATTCGACTGTCTCTCCGGAAAAGAGTAAATTGTCTTAAGTAAATTTGATATTTCCGTGGTTGACGCACTGATATTTAGACGGGTTGACGTCAATAAGATGGTATTTCCAACGAGAATTGTAGTTATCTCAGCAACATTCAAAAAACATCTGATAAAAACTCACATCCCGAAGTATTGTTGAGGAAACTTGCAACGTTAACACTGTCTTTCTTACGTGCAGTTCCAGAACTATCTATTGTACAAGTAATGAGAGTCTGGGACAATTCTTTTGTTAAAAGATTAACACCAATACTTATCTACTCAGTCTTTGTTTATCGTATTGAGTGACGACGTTCATTAACTTTTTTTATCGTAAACAACAAATTGTCATTGTCGTGCTGCGGTACAGACTTTGACGTCATGTCACGGAATTGTCATAGCAACGGCATCAGACGTGTGTCTTGTGTCAGCTTTCTGTTTAGTCAGCAATTTGACTAAGACTACATGCATATTTTAGGAACGTTATTGTCTATGTTTTTAATGCAATTTCGCAAGTCTTCAATTCAGTACCAAGCCAGTGTAATTAAAGAAAACGTGTAGCACAGTCCGTTTTGAACCATGGATTTTTCACATGCGAGACAGAGACGTTGCCTCCGGGTCAAAAACGCTTCCAAGATTATGGACATCATGATTTTCTTAACCATGTAACCATGACAACTCGTATCTAAATTCGTGTTTATCTCTCAGTCAATTAAATAATATGTTTTAAAAAACTGTCAACTAGTGGGAATAAAGTTAATGAAATATGGATGAAGTATGAGAATCAGGGGCGATAACAGATTCTCCCATGTCCAAATATATTGTCTCGTAAACAATGACTAATTTGTTCTCATCCCCCGCCCCCTGGCCAATTCTTCTATTTTTGGTGGCCATCTTGTTTAAGTCTGTTGCGACGACTGCCTGTTACCAATTATCTTAATTTCTTTCATTACATTCTTCCATCAATAAAACATGCCCTATTTACAGTTCTTTTCACCAAGCAATACAATATAAATTACGGTTAAAGCTAGAACCTGGGGTCAGGAAATACTGTTAATAGTCTCCAAGGACATGACTTTGTAATGTTCGCTGTCATTACCATGTAACTTATCACTCAAACTGATTGATCGAGATATGGTAGCTATTGCCATGCACACTGTACTAACAATCTATTATGTACGCATGCGCCACACTTTTCCATTAGAGGAAGTACACAACGTTTAACAAACAGTTTTACATTTGCTGAGAGGTTAACACGACCCCTGGAATTTAAATAATGACTGTACATAAGTCTCGTTGTCGCCTTTGTCTCCTTTATAAGACGTGCACATTTAGCGGTGTCTCAATGACGTCAATTTGTGAGTTAATGAACTAATATATCAACAGTAATAATAGATTAACACAGATAGTCAGACATTATAATTATCTTCATGTTGTAATTGTATCTATTTTCTTTGTCTATGTACTGGCATGTGCTCTAAGCTAAACCCTTTATACCTAAATTAGGTCTTCTGGGGAACATTTCAGCAGGATCACCATCTAGGGGTTCAATAGTGTATATTTGGAATACAATCGCTTTATAATAAGTGCGTTTCAATATTGCACCATATCAAACACTATTATATCATAAATCAAATCAATGTTTATTTCTAGGCTTGTGTGTTCTGGTCCCTACATTCTTTTGAATTTGTCAGGATGATAGCATTAGGTTCTAAATACCATCCAGAGATAACGGCACAGCAATTAAAATATTCGACGTCATTTCGTACCCCTAATTTTAAATACTAAGAAATGTTATCTTACGCTGGGATTAGGGCAAGAGTCTTAGGACGAACCCTTAAAATCAAGCAACCGATCGGACCTCAGTTATATTACCAACTAATAAGATTTTAGCGATATTTTGTACCCCTAAAATTTTTAAATACTAAGAAATGCTATCTTACGCTTGGATCAGGGTATTAGTCTTAGCACGAACCCCTTAAAATCAAGCAACCGATCGGACCTAAGTTATATTACCAATTAATAAGATTTTAGCAATTACCCAGCTAAGATTTGAACAGCCTGACTTCCGCTCCAAGTGCACTCACTCGCCTTCACCATAAAGCAACTTTGTGCACTCAATGAAATCAATACACCAATTTCATTCTACAACGCAGACTACTCGCCTTTTTTCCGTCCACCTGAAACCTACTTCTGTAAAGCAACACTTTTGTAATTCAAAAATAAAAACATCCTTGTCCGAGCTGGAAAAACAATCTAACTAAAAGACAAAACTCACACTTGTTCCAAGACCGCCGGTAACTGATCAACTCTATAACTTAATTGTCTAATACGTGTAAGCGCGTGCTCAGCCATGTTTTGTAGCAAAAAGGTGGTCCAGCTCTGTCCAGTATTCGAGCAAAGTCCAAAAAAGACACTTGTCCAACATAGCCGGACATACAAGGTCTCGGCCAAATTAGTTTATGTCCACTAGAGCTCTTAAGCCATGGATTTGGATAGGCGCAGTTCTCACGAATTGACAAGAAGGTGTAGATAATGTAGATAGATTGGTGATCAATGGGCATTTTACATTGGACAGAGGGACAGATATAAACAATGTCGTCTAGAATACCAAGAACAGTAGCGCTAGTTTTGACATTATTGCACTTTTAAGACAAATCAATTTATCGACCAAAGAGAAATGGACATTTAACTATATGTACCGAGAAGCTAGTTATCTTGATAAATATTTTAAAACATTATCAACACATTAATATTCCCTGGTGGGAATTGAACCAGTAAACTTCCATTTCTAGTCTAGTATGCATTTAATAACATTGATGACACATTTCTTCTATTTAAAAAAAAGTAAAACACATTTTCTCTATTGAGACTCGAACCTGTAAGCCCTAAAATATAAGTTATATATCTATCGCAGCCTATCTTAAGACAACCTAACCATGATTCTCTCTTTTTTTATATTGGGTAGATATTTATATTGACACATATTTCAAACACAATCGACATCCTCTCTAAGACAGCCAAAAAAACTCCTAGATAACTGAATGTACAGGAAACATTATTTGTAAGTGGCAACCATGAACGACAATAGAAACATTCTCAATTTACAATATTAAGGAAGGCACTGCATGGCAATAGCCGGAGCCATACAGGATGACTGTTTACTCGAAATACAAACTTTATCATCTGGAGCGTGGTACAAATGTCAAAAGACGCACCTTACCCTTAGGATATGTCTCTGTTCTAATCGTTGATCTAAACATTTGCTCAGTTAGGTCATCGAAAGTAGAATTTACACTCGTAGTAACAACGTTTCCTTTCTCTGACATTAACAATACCTGCCCTAGAACTCCCGCTTCTTTCTTGTTTACATCGGATATTCGCAAGCCCAAAGGAAGTAGTATCCCCTAAAACGCATGAAAGCCCTTATTAAACAATCAGACTTAACAGATATATTATCCGTTGTAATCAAGTGTTTCGTTTATATTATAACTCTGCATTGCGCTTTACATATCTAACTGAAAGTGCTCAGACTGAATGTAGAGGAAAAAAACTCTTTCCATTGACCACATGTGAACATGATAAAAAAGCCCCTTGTCAAGTAAAGTATCCACCTCTAAAAATATGTCTCTAATAATTGATACGTTATAGAATAGATAGTTTTGTATCTCTCTTTGCCGCAAACTCTCTACGCGTTGGTAGTAAATGTATATATATAAATAAACAATCAAGAAACAAAAACAAATTAAGACCACATGGCGTTTTATTTGTGCAATCAGATTATATGCCAGATAAATCTAGAAATGTCAGCCATTACAGCAAAAAACGTTGGAACAAAACGCAAAAATATCAATATACAGAGTAGACTAACAGAAAAGGCTCAGACATGAACATGATAAAAAAGGCCAATGTCAAGAAAAGAATCCACTCCTTAAATACGTCTCTCACAATTGATAAGTTATATAATATAGTTGGTCTGTATCTCTCTTTGTCGTTAGATCTCTACACGTTGGTAATAACTCTTATGTTGGTCGGAAATGTTATCTGTAATAAACAATCAAGAAAACTAAAAAACAACTTGAGACTCCATGGCGTCTTATTGGTGTTATCAGATGGAAAGTCAAATAAATCTCTATATGTCAGAACGGGGAATGGTTTATTGATGACGTTACGTGACTAAAAATAGATTGCATGAAATATATGCCAAAGATCCTACGAAATGTGTAAAATCAGTTTTATTCAAGGCTGATTGATGGTTTTACGCCTTTTGTTACTAAGGAAAGTTACTATATGAAAGTAGGGTTCAGCCTTAACGTCCCTAACTAAAGACCAAGACATTTGAGAGTGAAAGACATGCGACAATGGCGAGATTTGAAGCTTTTAATCCTTTCTTCTTCTTCCATGACGCCGATTCACTCATAACATGAGTAGGCCATCAGCTCTGCCGTTAAAATGCGACTTCACCATCAATCTTCTTAAGCATTAAACACTTTTTACAGTTAAACCTGGATACCGAGGCGAATCTACGCACAAGGCATTCAAGTGTCTTTTATTTAAGGTTGTGAGTAAAATAGATTCATTTTATTATCAAAACGATAGCGTAGTTTACTTAC
Source organism: Clione limacina (assembly GCA_032362205.1). NCBI lineage: Eukaryota > Metazoa > Mollusca > Gastropoda > Pteropoda > Clionidae > Clione > Clione limacina. The sequence continues at coordinate 11,451 of JAUUEB010355657.1, forward strand.
CAAATAATTAGGTAACGAGCGAACAAATCACCACCCCAGACTTTTATACAAAGCAATGACGTACTGAACGACAAAACGAGAGTATAATGCACGGACAAGCAAAAAAACGAACACACCAGCAAACCATTCAACCAACTTTTCAACCAAAGCTCATTACAACAAACCAACTAACTTATAACATCCACATATTGCCTTCTTGAAGTAGACAAATTAAATTTCTGCCATTCTACCACAAAAATATTCTAACCTAAATCGTTAAACATCAAAGCATAAAGGAAAGTATTTCTAACCGTAAATATTTCCCGCAATGGCAATGATCAAAGGGTAACTCTAGAACCATTTAGTCTGGTAGCAGAAATCAATGGAATTTACTGAGCGATGCTAAAAAATTGCACCAAAATTGATTTTAAAACAAGAAGCAGGAAGAAAATTGACCCGTCTAGGAGTCTATGACATTAGTATGAAGTATTCAATAATTAGATTATTCCCATGGAGTAGACTTGTATTTTTTTCTAGACAAGAAGATCATGTGACCATGTGTGTCTAAATACCAGAGTAAATTGTTCTAGTATGAGGATCAATTATTTCCTGATTAAATAACTCTTGTTACATTAATAAGAACTTATTGGTAACTCCAAAGTGTCAAAGATCAAGTAAATCTAGTTACGGGGGTACAACATTGTTCTAGTATCTTCTCTTGACGTAAATCAATGTCACAGTTTAACTGTTGATCAATTCTTTCCCAATTAGTGAACTCTTTTACATTTACATTGAATGGAAAGTGAAAAGAATCAAAACTATTATTTGGCGTATCAGATATTTTCACTATTCTTAAAATTAGAATCTTAGTATCGAATTGCTAACTCAGTCGAAGCTAATTTTGACCGATATTTTAGTCCCTTTTACACATGTAAAAAATTTCATATTTCAGAGGATCCTCTATGGTTTAAAGGACTTTATTACTGAACGCATATTTTTCACTTCATTTAATATATCATCTAAAT
>JAUUEB010355768.1:0-12453 GCA_032362205.1 Clione limacina
TCTTAGATTTCCCTTCAATTGTTTCTTGAATGCCTAAAACTGACAGCGATAGCCCTAGCCTATTCCGACTTCTTTTAAGGGATAGAAAAATATTGTAAATGGCCGTTTATGTGGTAAGGTCCAAGCACCAAGTTTTATAAAAAAAATAGAAAGAAAAAGTTTGTTTATAGGAACACCAGCCAGTTTGACAAGGTTGTCTCTAGCGTTTTTCAAATTAACTAATGTTCAAAGCTTTCAGGTCATGTTTGTTAGGGATATTAACATATTTTTTTCATAATTTCTCATGTATTTTGATAACCAAATGGTTATCAAAATACATAAAATATGAAAAAAATAAGAATAAGGAAAACTCAAATATGTTCACTTCAGTTTACAGGTCTTATTAGGTCGATAACCTGTGGACTTTAGGGTTTAGCAATGCAACAACATTTTAAATGTTATTCATACAGATTTTAGTTCCTCCCTAATCAATAGCAGACACACTTGAGATACAGGTCTGAATGGAATGTTAACAAACTAATTTAGTAACTGCTATAAAGGTTTATTGTTTTGTACCTCAAAGAAATGTCCCAAAGAAGCAGGTTAATTCTCCTGACATATCTTTATCAACTTTGTCTAGACTAGATTAAGTTAAAACTGGCTATGATGTCTCTCACAAACATGTACATGACATAGTCCAGGACTTGTCTTCTTTCAAACGGGAATGTTTATACACATTCTTTGTGATGAAAAGTTATTGAAATATTCTTGTTCCAGACTGAATGATAGACGTAGTTTGAATCTGCTAACCAAATGAGAAATGGTAGATAACATTTTGCATGATAACTAAGAACTCAAGGGATTTAAATTTGAGACCTCCTATCAAAGTTTTGAGTATTAAGGTATATGAGAATGTTTCAGATTAAAATCGAATTATTTCAACATGAATCACTCAGCTGCAGGCAGATAATTTCGGAAATTTTATTTTTAGTGCTGATTTTATTACCCTTGTCATTTATTTTTTAAAGAATTCTTATCTCTTTTAAATACCCTCTTGCTTCCCATTTAGGCTACTAATCGGGTTAAAATAGTACCAAATATTTTTAAGCTGATTAACATTTTCCGTATTTGGTTTGAATTTTTACTAGAAAATTGAGTAATAAGTTCCGTATTTCTTATGAATTATAACTGGACAATTTAGTTCTTTTTCAGTATTTGTTTTTAACTGTAACTGGAAAGTCGAGTTACATTTTCGTATTTGTATTAAACTGTTACTCGAAAGTCGAGTAACATGTAAACATTTGTTTTGAAATGTTATTTAAAATACACATATTTCTCGTTTAAAATGTTGCTTGAAATTTGAGATACATTTTCTGATTTGTTTTAAAATTGTCGCTTGAAAAATGAGTAACATATTACGTTTTCGTTTTCGTTTTCAAGGGAAACTTTAAAGTTGAGTCATCACCGTATTTACATTCGTTTCCTATTAATGGGCTTGAGGTTCCAACAAATATTACCTCTATTTTGCTTATTTTAATTTCATTTTAAGATTATTGTCAACATTCGACTAAAAAATATTTTCAAACCTTTTTAAACTCTGTATCAGTCTACGTATTCTCTATTTTCCAACATTTTTATGTTTGCCTTCAAGTACTAGTTCTTATTTGATATATTAATACGTTTAAACTTTGTTACATGCAATTATTTTGCCCTTGTTGGTTTTAAAGTGTACGCTTTATCTGACTTAGAAATATTTATTGATAAAGAATTGTAGGAAATAATCTTTGTATCGGACGATTTTTTCGAAAATATTTAAATATTTGCATATTTGATTGTCAAATTTTATTAAGGTAGGTATTATGATAATTATTTATGATAGAAATACTTTCCCTATATAAAAAAAAATTCAAAGTTATAAAAAACTAAAGATTAACCAAATTTGTAGAAGAAAACTTCGTCATTTTTTATCTTCATTGACTTTATTATGATGACTTTTATGTGATTAAAGGTACTCAAAGTTCATTCCTCAATCATTTTGTATAATAGTTTGTTTAAATCGACTACGTGTAAATCATTGCAATTACTTTGAAAAGATTTAGGTTATTCAAACAAAATACCGTGGAACGGTGGTATTAAACAAAACATTTGATGTAAGCGAAAAATTATGTATGAATATATTTTGACAATTTTTTGAATATATTCATATTGATTTCTACAAACACCAATATAGAACAAGGTCAGCGAAATACATTAATCAACACATTTGCCTTCATTGCACTCATTAACTCGCCCACTAAGATTTTTTTATACGTAACATTTGAAAAACAATCCATCCTGGCATGCTTGCACAATCAGGCTTCTGATCAGCTTGAAGACAGACAAGATCAGGAAAAAAGATATCAACCTAGCCGTATAACATTGACTCATCGTTCGTAGCTCTCTTCTCTTCCATAACTCTCCCCAACCCTTTCTAGATTTTATCTTACCCCCTAATAAAGACAATAAAACAAAAAGAAATCATCACAAAAACAACGTGAACGCAATTCTCTTAACCCGCCCTATCCATTTTCCCTTATCATTTTCTACAGCTACTCAATCTTTCATCCGTTCTCATTTTTTGTCGCCATCTTGTCTCACGTTACTCCCAATCTCACATTTTAAGCATGCGCAAAATGACCCCTCGAAAATAAAGGAAATTGTGTTACTCCCCTATTCACCCTTGAAATGGCTCAATCCTATCTAATGTCTCTTTTATTTTGATCTTCATTTCTCCATCATCGCTGTCGTGTCCATTTTGAACTCTCATGTTATCGTTGTTGTTGCGCCATCAAGCAAAATGGACATAGCCAATCAAATGGCGAGCTGATGAGTCCTTGGCATTCTTGTAGGGTGACCTTCAGTTATGAAAACATCCTGACAATCGTCGAGTTGACAAGGGGAAATGCATTGACAAGATTAACACAATTTCACATGATAAATGTAATAACTACGGTTTCTATTAACCAAGTGCTCAGTGGGATTGCTGGCGGGGGAGAGAGGGGGTGAGTTAACAGAAAAGCTCAACCTCAGATGGCACTGGGTTTAGAAGGTAGATGCATATCTTTAAAACACAACTCATGTGATGTAGAAAATGAGACGTTTACATGAATCATAAATCAGGTCAAAGAGTTTGTGTTCTTTTCATCATATTTTATGAGTGAATTTACGTTCTCTCGACATGTTTACGTAATAAAAATATAAAAAGAATCGCTGGGTGTTGCACTGTGTCACGAGCAAAATGTTGATATCAAGAAAAGTGGCTTATGTAGTAAATTTGGCTGAGAATCCAATTCTGAAATTTAGTTTTCAACCAAGTTTAAGTCATGTCGAAGTTGAGAGCAGAGAGTGAAAGAGCGATCGGCTGCTTTGAGGCTGGTTAGGTTTTGATCCTAACAACTTTGAGAACGACATAATATATAGAATGTCATGTTTCGACAGTTTATCCCATAAGGATAAGAGCATTACATACCGGAAGTGCTCCTGATTTCTCCAAGTCTGTAAATCTTGAATGCAATTGGTTTGAGACAGGTCAGTCATGTTTCCTTCCAGTACAAAAACGGAGACGGGAGAGGGATGTCTATGTCCAGGCTATGTTGAACAAGTTATCGAGTCTGACATTTGCCAAGGCAATTGAAACTTCATTCTACATTGGAAAATTAGAAAATAGCTCACCCTACATGCACAGGCTAAAACATGAAGTTCTAAGACACAATAACAATCCTCTGTTGCCAAATCCATCAAACTCCCCGGCCTGCACTTAGGATATCTTACAACTTACAACACAGTGAAATGTCTGACAAGTTGTTATGTCTATGATATACAGGCATTGTTATGCAGAAATATGTGCCAACGTGGAGTGTTCAAGTAACTGTCTGACTGTTAAATAAACTATGGATTAATAATGTCTTGGACAATTTGCATAATATTCATGTTAACCCATGTCTATTTGTTTTGATATTTGTAGAAAAAGGATATAGTATGAAATATGTACATGTATATAAGCAACTATATAAGTGTTGTCGTCGAGGGTACCCTCGGTTGTCGTATAATATTTGTTAGTCTGTATATTATTATAATGAATTGGTTATTATGTACAGGTTTCATCATACCTCATCGTGAAATATATTACAATAATTACACATCAACGAAGATATGACACGCCATAATGACACGCCATAATGACACGCCATAACAACCGTGATCACTTTGACAATCAATTACACAAAAGTGTCTTATGTAGTTTTCTCTAAAACATTGATATACGCAGTAAGGGTTATCAAAGATATTTCAAGGAGATTTTGTTGCCCAGAATAGGTTTTCATTTTGGACTTAAGATCAAAAAACTTCTGCTAAGTCATTGAAGACTATTAAAGACCACTTGCTCAATGAAGTATCCCGTATTCTACTTTGTTATTAAAGACAAAGAATACGTATAGTCCTAGGACAAGTAAATGTTAAGTTATTTTAATTTAAACTTTATTTGAAAACGATATCGTTTTATAGCATTACTTAAAATCTTCAAATTGGCTATACTTTTTAAAAAAACTGTTCAAATTAATCCGCAGTCAAACTTCAATTGTGTTGGTATAATCTTATTTGATAAATAAGGTACATAATTAGATCACGATAATACGTTATATAATAATAAACAATAACATCTATATTATGAAAGCAGCAATGAACCGAACTAATCACAAATGGCAAATAAGAAAGTTATATCATTTAAACAATTTGGCCTCGGTTAAGCCAACAATATAATCCAAACTACCGATGTCACGACAACAAAAAAATGGCTTGCCACTTTCAATTCCTCATACAAAAATGTGCGTCCCTTTTATCATCAAAAATGGACACATTTTGTAATAATTAAATACGGAAGTCACTTCTTTCAGTGGCGAATAAATATACAAAATTGTGTACTTAGCTCATCTATTTAAACTGTATCCAGTTTTGTATGCCTATTGTTAAGATAGATTCTACCAATAAATTTAAGACTACTGTTATCTCAGTCGAACTGAAGGTTTTAGGGGAAATATTTGAAAGTTATGACAAAATGCAGCGACGTCTCATGCACTTTGCAACCACTTTCTTAGAAACAAAATGTCCACCCTTTTCTTTAGATATTTGAATGCTGAGGTAAAGCTCAGTGCAATAACCCACCCCTATTAGTTATCTGGCTTTGTAATGTATATATCGTGATTTCATGGTAACAGGGTCTGTCATCAAATTGTAGCTACGCGCAAACGCTTTTTGATGACATTTGTTTTCTGAGACCTAGAAACATTGTTTTCTTTTGACTGTTATACATCACTTATATAATCACAGCACACATTTGCAGCTTTTATTTAAATAATCTGTGCTACGCTTTCTTTTGTGCATTTTTATTACAATTTGAGAAATTTCAACTAGGTGCCAAACCGTGAAAATTACAAAATTCTTGCCTTTTTGTAACCGTTTGCAACACCTTGCCGAATAAAGCCATGTACTGAGTGCATATTGTAAATATGTATGGCCTGACGTTCTAAAGTATATCATCCTTCCTCTTTACAATACATTTCATTGTAAAATTCAAATAGCCGATTGAAGCTTTGACTTACTTTTACTTACATGTCATTTGTGTCTATTATTAGAAAAGACCGAGAGTTCTACCGATACCATACCATATTTTGGAGTATTAGCTCATAAGCATTAGCATGGATATATTCACGATTTGGAAACGTAAGAAAATGAGTGCTAGTGCAATCATCTAAAAAATTACGATACACACAATTCAATGTAATGGACACCATATTCTTTAACAATTTATTCACAATATGGCCTGTAACAATTTAACACATAATCAATTCTTACCAGTTCGCTATGTGTACGACTTTTTATGTGATTGATGATTGAGCTGCTCTTGAACTCAATGATTGAAGTGTATTTTGAATAACGAAATTACCAAAAACAAAATTCATTTGGTTTGATTTCATGATGATCTCCCTTCTACCACAAGCTTATGGACACAAGAGCAGGGAGTAGGAAGCAGAGATGAGGGCTTGTGGGGGTGATTGTGGCACTTTTTGATTCTGGGACCTTTTTAGCCCGCTGTTTCTGTCACAAGGGAGAGAACACAATAAATGGGAAATTGAAGACACTTTTTCAAAAGACCTTTTGATTTTATGTTGTTAAATGCCCATTTGGTTGGCGCAAGGGGATACTTTTTATAAAGGGTTCTGAAATCGAACCCCCCTCTCGTAATCCCACACTCATCAATAGTGGTTAGAAAATATAAGAAATAAAATCATTGTTTATGAAATAAAACGAATATCACATACAGAGGTCAAACAGCCATCATACGTTATATACTATATGATAATGATGTATACAATGTGTAGGAAACATATACTCTGAATTCAAATGCATGATTTTTCTTATAATTTAGGTAATGATGATTTTAAAGGTCTTGGTATTATTGTTAAGATACAAAAAAAAGTCAACATTTCTGATGCCGCAAAACACATAAACAGACAAATTTATAGGGAGATACTGAGATAGATTCCCATTTTCATTGATGCACAAATCTGATTTTAAATTAAGAGCTACATCTGTCCCTACATTTCTTGATCAAAAATTAAATTACAAGTTTTAAATCTATAGACTATTTATGTATTGTCAATAGAAATATTTATGAAATCTGAAGTGATAAATGACGTCATCAAATATCGACTATTTTGTGATGAAATGTTGGTTGGTATTTTAGATTTGTGCCGCCTTAGAAATTCGACCTTTTAAGTGTATTCGTTGTTAATTTACAAGGTGAAGGCCAATTTTCTCACACATCGATCATCGCCCATAGCTAAAGGATTCAATAACAATCAATGTTACAACTCCTTGGAATTATAGACTGGCAGGTGAATTATCATGGTTGCTTTAAGGTGCGTAGTCAGGAAAATGAGAAGGGGGCAACCTTGGATAATATTAAATCAATGACAGCGAAGCGGCCGACATTTTTGAGATAGGTTATAAATGATGCAACTTAAGAGCATTTTGTATCTCAAATGGAGCGGGGGTATCCCCCCATGTCCCACTGGCAACGCGCCTGGTTGCTGCATTGACGCTCTCCCCCATCTTCCTTTGAGACGTATTATTGCAACAAAAAATTGATTATATGTGATATAATACAGATTGAGTTTTCCACTTGCATCTCATTATTTTTTCGCTTTTCCTTTGACACTTTAGAATATGCTTAAAAGGTTTAAGGCGGTGATAGCGAATTAACTATAGACTTGTTTTATGCACACTTCATTGTTCAGAAATGTATAGACAAATATAAAACATTATTATTTTCATCATTACACTCTCGATAATTGTTGACCTTCAATAGGAAACAAATTAATGGACACATTCAGAGGATGTTTCTGTTTTCACAAAGAAAGCTATAAAACTCAGATCACTGATTATGAAATAGAACATACCACCACGATGGCCACATTCTACACGTTTTTAAGACAATGTGGGGGTCGAACCAACAGCGTTTTTTAAAGCAAACTGTAGTCTGCAGGGTTAACCCCTCGGTCATTGCGCCCCTCTGGTGTTGTTCAAATCAGAATGAAAAATGTTATTGTGCTGTGTCTGGGTTAAAGAAAACCCTCGTGGCAGTTGTATTTTTTTTTACCTCAATACCTCGTTTTAAGTCCATTCATGCATCTTGGTTAGAGCAGCTTAATTTCTGAGGCTGTCATTTCCGTACACATTATTGAGGAACTTGGGATGTTTCTATTTTTTCATCGTCATGTCTTGAATTTGTGCCGATAAATTTGGGAGCGTTTAACAGACGGCGTCCTTCTCCATACTTATACATGGTTTGTGGAAAACAAAACGAAGTGGCAGAAAACTTTAACTCAGTACTCTATCTTTCTATAACAATGAACACCAAATTGTGTATGTGTGCTTGCTTTCTATGCTTGCGTGACCATTTCCCAAAAGTCCTTGGGTGGACTTGGCTGGAGTTAGAACATATGATAACTAACATACCAAGGGGGTACAGTAATAAAATTCATGAAAATACAACTATTTGACATTTCATGAATTTATATCTTATTTCCCGATACCTGCCTATAAATACAATGCTTCGCTTGTATTTATATGTCAGGTATTTTGTATTTTGTATCTTAAATTGTGAATTATATTTGTGAGAGTTTGTGAGCATAAAAGTTGAAAAGTTCGTGTATTGTTGGTCAATTTTCTACAGGGTTTTAAAATTAAATTAAACACAATAATTATGTTTAGACAAACCCTGGCCCAAATAAAACTTATTTCAAAGTTATAGATTTCAGATCGCCATCCTACTAAATAAGGGGACGTCCGGGAACACACTTAAGTAAACAGCAAAAAATGGTGGCTGAAATTTGGACATTGTAAATCCCAGAGTTTTTTTTAAATTCGTACGGAGACAACCCAATTTTGTATTAACTTCTTTTGACAGAAATCAGGGGCTTATCTAGGATTATCAAATCGGAGGGGGACATATTGAGGCGAACGAAAATACCGATGTTTTTTAAAGATGGTGGATCCTTTCTCGAGGTAGGAAGAATGCCGGGGCGTATATAGTTTTTTTAAAGTGGGGATCGGGATTCTGCGCGAAAGCTAGTACCAAGGGCGTCTGACGCGTGTTTTGTTTCTTCTTTTTTTGTAGAATACAGTGGCATATAAAGGCTTTATATACTGTGCCCAAGCTCATTACCGAAGACGGGTGGATTGTTTTCTGTGTTGTGGTCGGGTAGATACTCAACTATCCGGGTGGGGTAGAGGGACTCACCGAGATCTCAACCCGAGTCCGGTTTGGGTAGAGGTGTGGTAGCATTAAATTTGGATGAGGTAGAAGTACTGTCCGAGTTCTGGACCAGAGTCCGGGTGGGGTTGAAGTTTTACCCGAGTTCTAGACTGAATTTGGGATGTGGTCGGGTGGCTATCCGGGAAGTCTTCGGGTAGTCTTCGGGTAGTCTTCAGGTAGTTTGAATTTTGTTGGTTTAAATTGATTTAAAAATGTTTAAAATTAACCAGGCTGTAAATATAAATTAGACCATTAACTGTTTCTAATTTTAACGCCCCACTCCCCCTTACAAACAAAATATCAACTCTCATTCTTATCTTACAAGTGACTGGTGACAGTCTCAAAATCTAAATCTTGACAGAGAGTGCCAGATTTTCAGTTTTGGTTCTAAAATAGCCAAATTCGTCATTCTTTATTTATATTTTATTATTCTAAAATTGATATTATAAGATAAAGGCCTTTTTGTATGGTTCAACATTTTGAAATTAATTTAATTAATTTTCAAATATTCTTTGTTTGGAACTACCCGAAGACTTCAAGGGTGGGGTATTCTTTGGGTAGTTGTGTTTAACTACCCGGGTTGTAAGATCGAAAAGAAAAAGAAGACTACCCGGATGGGGTATTTCGACAAATTCATGCATATACCAGGGTAGGGTAGTGGGTGGGTAGTTCAGTAGAACTACCCGGGTGGGGTAGTTCGACAAAATTCAGCATCCACCCGGGTGGGGTAGAGGTAGTACCCACACCACCCGACCACAACACTGTTGTTATTACAGGAGGTCCCTTTTTTAATAACATTCAAGCTGAAAACATATGGATAGCCTTTTGATGCTTTCATTTTCTTTTACTTCTTCAAACTATGGATTCATATTTGAGAATATTTGCGAGGCGTATCTAGGTTTTTAAAACTTTTGGGGTATATTGGCGCGAAGCACCTTTAGTGCATGATTTTCTCCAGAGGTGTCCATTTTTAATAACATTGTAAAACTTAGGGGGAATATCTTTCGATACTTTCTTCTTCTTCTAGGTCTTCAAACTGTAGGGAGCGGAGTGTTGGCACAAAGCGCCTAAGTTTCGTAGGTTGGTTATTTTTTCAATAACATTTATGAATTGAAAGCCTTATGAGAGGAAATGGTCTTTTGATGCTTTCTTCTATTTCGTCTTCTGTGAGCTAACCCTGAGAGTAACACCAACCGACGCGACGGAGTCGCTAGTTAGCAATATGAACAAACGTTCAAATGGATTTCAGGGTGGAATTTCTGATAAAATCTGTGAAGCTCTTGAAATGATATCTTATTTCCAACCATTTTCATCGATGATGGCTCCAAGTATTATAGGTATAAAATTATCAATTGTCTGGAGTTCTCCTCCACTGACTGATTTATTTGTTGAGGAGTTGGTCAAAACGATTGACTAAGTTTTGCAAGTTCATCCCCATTTTCTGCTAGTCCATCAAGCGAAGATTTATGATTTTCTTCCAATATTGTCAGTGTATATTTTCCTCACTCATAATGCTTTCAGCAAGAGGGTTGACGAAAGAAGGCAACCCTGACGTACACCTACACGGTATGGAAACATTCTACCAGAGAACGTTCTGGATGAATTTTGTCAAGTTATGCGACACATTGTAATTTTTCATAGCTGCCCATTATGCATTATACCACACTATATCAAAGACTTTCTTAAAGTCAATGAAGACATGGTAGAGGTCGTGCTGATGCTCGTAATATGTTTCAAATATGTTTCATGTGAAAGCCATTCTTTGTCGTGATTCTGCAGCTGTGAAATCCAGCCTTGTCTTAAGCAATTCCTTTCTTCTGTTTGTGGTTATAGCCGGTTAAATATGACCTTGCTTCAACATAATTTACTAGAATAGATAGCGAATTAAGACTGATTGATCTGCAGTTCTAGCAGAGGGTGATATTTAATTTTCTTCAGGTTTGTGACAATTGGAGACTTTGTACATGTAAATGAATCCCTGCCTGCCATATCTTATAACAGATCTGGTCAGTGTATCACCTTTATTTTAAGAAAGTTCATAGTCATGGTTCATCTAAAAAAATAGGCATACGTACTGAGTTAGCTAATTGACGTTCAAACTTGTATAGTCCATCTATTCTTAGCTTTGGTGTATGGATTGGTTAAAATACCCGTTTTTTAGTTAATTCGTCATTCTCGTTCCATTAGTAATGATATTATAAGGCAAGTTTTTTTTTTAAATCATCAATATTTATCAAATGAGAATATATAAATGCGTTGAAATAACATTCACACCAATCGTTTGTTCACCCGGCTTTTATCACAGTTGTGTTTATTCTCCTCCCCTGTGACAAATTCACGAATTATATTATCGAACAAATTGTACGTGATGCGTGTCGTGGTGTATTCTCGCTCACTCTGACTCGGTCCTTTGCCTGGTCAATTATTGGATTGCGCATGGCGAGAACACAGACGGCAGACAGCAATTAAGCACGAGAAAAAATATTCAGAAAAAAGAGAAAATGAGCACGGATGTGATTGTATGAAATAAAGCCAAGAAGGGGCGGGAGATAGCAATCTGGGTTAGGAGTGAAACAGGTCAGTGAATAAAACAAAGGGGTGGTCGATGGCAAGTGAGGAGCATGAGCGCACTGGGATGTGTTCAATACCCAATAACAGGGCCACGTAAATGAAGTTTTTGCCAATATCGTTTGAATCTTGATGCTTTAGCGGAAAAAAATTAATTGCTGATCTGTCTGCCCTGGTGAGACGTAATGATTGTTTGTCTGTCTGGCTTTGTTTAGCTTCGAATTTCTGAAACTGTATTTTCCATACGTTAATCACAATATACTTTGTGCCCGGTTTTGTTTCTTACAACATATCTCAATGGTTTTCTTCAAACTATCAACAGGAATGATGATCAAGCTATAGAACGCAAAATAGTTTTGTCTTTTTAATCTTCTTTTTTGAATAAACAAATATAGATAAATTGTCTTTTAAAAGAATAAATAACCAAAAGAAGGAAAAACGAAACCGATAATAAAGGCATAAGTTATTTGATAAATCAATCAGTAGTAAATTTAGGTCAGATAGATATATAACATATTATAAGCAAATAGATAACTTTATGAATAAGTGAATACATGATTTTATTCCAGTTAATTAGCCGCCCTAGTGTCTGAATTTGTAAGGTGTCCAAATAGGGAGCGGGAGGTCGGGTGTTCGAATCACGCTTGACCTCACAATTATTTATTCATGCTAAGACCAGTCTGCCCGATGTCAGTATACTGATATGATGTTTGCTACATTGTGAAAAACATCAAATCCTATGTTTGACAGCACGGATAAACGTGAAAGTAGCAACGTCTCCGAATAACCTACGACGTGTTGATGGACACGTCAAATCTCATTACAAAAAATGACTTAATCAATCAAAATGAACACTAAAAAATCATTCTCATCACTTTTTTGTTTACAAATATATTCACATCTGTTAGCTTCCTGAGTCGTGTGTATCGTCTTAATTTTCATTAATCATTGTTCGTCTTAATTTTATTAATTCACTCAATTGTCTTATCGATCGCTAAATTCATTATAATGGGGGGGGGGGGGGGGATGGTAGTTGATTAGATGGGGCATGT
>JAUUEB010355878.1:0-12452 GCA_032362205.1 Clione limacina
ATTTGCAAGTCATTTCCGGAAAAAGGGAAAACTGGCGCGGATGGCAATAGAGAAGTGAAATTCGTACCAAAGCCTTTTAGAAAAATAATAAAAATGATTTTTACTCAGTCAATTGTTAACAGATATTGCTGAAATTAAAAAGGGTTCTTCATAACGCTAACTACCAACATGGTACCACATTTAACGTCTATTAGCTGTATATATTTTGAGCTATCGTGTTCACATACACACAGACACGATCGTGTCACCAACGTAGTTTTTGTGCCAATTTAAAGCCCTTTACAAAATCTGTTGACTCAGCATATCTATCAAGAATATTTTCTCATTCTTTTGACAAAATGATTACTTTTGTAAGGCAAAATTACTGACTTATTTTCAGGACGTTTCAACTACTGAAACTTAACTTTTTAGATATTTGAAAATTAAAAACTAAATTCGCTTTTCTTTTGTCGGACAGTATATAATTAAAGTAAAGTTATAACTAAACATATAAGAAGAGATTGGATAGTCTCGACGTAGAGTGGTACTGCGTAGCAAAGTATTTATGATGGGGTCCCACCTTTAAGGACGACACTGTGTTCGGAGGGTATATGCTCTCGGCAGTCCCTGGGTACAGTCCTATAACTACAAATCAAATATAGAATAACTAAACATATACAAAGAAATACTTTAATAATGAAAAACATCCCGTCGATAATTGTATTCACTCTTAAAGAGTGAATATGAAACAGAAGACGGGGATGAGGACAAAAAAAACAACAAAAAACATATCCGGTATTCCATCATCAATAGTTAAATTAAATAATTTAAAACAAAGAATAAATCAATATGTTAATTGATGGTAACCTCATAATATGTAAAAAAAAAAACAACAACAAAAAACCACATATAAAGCTCACCTTTTTTCTCAATGTTGGAGCAGCTAAGTATCAATAGTTTGCTTTCAGACTGAAACAAATCCAGAAAATAACAATAATATGTGACAGTTAACAAAACATCCAAATTAAGCCCTGGTACAACACGATACAAACACATCACCAGAAGTCCGGGTGACATTTTCAGCGACAATGCACAATCAAAATCATACGTCAAACATGAGCGCAATGTCAAGAGGGGAGCGAGTGAGTTCCCACTTCCCGTAACAAGCCTTTTGACTTGGATTATCATTAGACTTGAATAGGTAGTCGCAATACTAGCTGTAATGTAACCTAGTCGCTTGCTTCAGAATCGGTCAATGTATCTATGTTATTGCGTTTAGTAAATGATGCTCTTAAACTGTGTCTACAAAACCTTTAGAGATAAAATCACTTACAGTAAACTTGCTGTTGTCGGAAGTGGTATACGAAAATATTCTCGCTAAATTTACGGGAAGCAGACTACATTTTGTCGAATTAAAATTTATACTGCTCATATATATTGTTATAAGTGCGTAGCTTTTTAACTTCACTTTATTTTACATAGTTATTTTCAACAAAAATGAAGTTTAAAAATTAACCGATTTTCTACGCCGTCATGTCGAGACTTGAAGAAAATTGAACACATTTTGACCAAGCCCAAGATCGTCTTACTTGACACCGTAACAATCAGTCAATTGGACTTGCATCCACTTAAGCATTTAATGAGCTAGGTATTCACCAAGAGGAACAAGTTCGTGAAATCGAAGATGACCGCTTGAGTTAATTATCTCCCTGTAATGACACAGACACAGGTCATGATGGTTGCTGTCAATAGAGATCATATTATCTAAGCAGAATCTAGTACCCATCTTCCCCGATTTGGGTGATTAGGTGGCATAGTTTTATTATATAAAAACATTATGAACACATTTATTGTCTGCAGTTTTTGAAATTGGAGTATTCAAAGCCGGCACAATAGTTGATATTACCATAGTCATCCCCATTATAGTCATTGTGTATATCACATTCACATCACATAATTATTTATACTAATATCAACTACAGTATTGTTACCACGATTCCTTTTAGGCAAAATAATATTCTTTAGTGAAAATGACAGACAATTTGAATGTCTGAATTATGATTACTGAATTATGTTATTTAAAAGCTGTAATTTATGCTCATATCTGTAATAATATTGGAGAGATTCGAACCCGAGACTTGTCGGTACCGAGTCCAGCAGCTTACCGTTAGACCATGAGTCGCACTTAACAAAATACAGTCCAAGATATAGATCTTACCTGATTAAAATGAGAGAAACGAATGCTCGTACTATCTTCTTTGGACCCTGTTTTGATTAATATAAACTGGTGCACAAAACCAAGTTAAGAATTCATAAAATGAGAAACTGTATGATTTTAGCATTGTTAGCAAGAGTGTAAGCATGATGTTATGGATGAAAATTGATCAACATTTTTTATTAGTTAATGATTATTATTAGTCAATTTTTGAATGATTTTAATTTACTGTTGGAAATGACAAAAATGATGATATCAAAATATTAGGAGTTAGATCTGAATTCTCCCGCCCCTTAGCAGTGATATCAAAAAGGCAAAAATTAGCTTATTTTTATATCTCTGCTTTTGGGTCCAATAGCGAGCACCCCTTTCCCGATCCCCTAAGGGGACCGACATTCGGCCGCGACGGATAATTACCCTACGTTTGCCCATGGACTTTTGAGTGTGGCAGTTTGTTAAAATTAGTCCTACTTAAAATACATGAATCATGCAAGTTAGTTTATGATAAAAAAAAGCGGTGAGCCTAGAATGAGACTGACTGAGGGAGTAAATCTTAGATTGATATAGTTATATACATTGAAAGATTACTATAAAATCTATTTGTGTGTGTGTTGGCAATCTAATCTGATGTGTTATTAAACGAAACGTTGATATAAAAAACAACAATAATATAATGTTATGAAAAACGAAACCAAATTAAAGTTTAAATTGTTTTGAAAATATGTTATGCTAAATACCACCACCATAATTTATTACATTTCTGGATGAATTTAATATCTAAGTACTATGTACAAATCCTTGAAGTAAACCCTCTAGTCAGCAGTGTCATGGTACACTGAGATGTCTGGAGTTTTTTTTTGATTACCCTTTATTAGGTAACAAATTGTATTTACTATTTTAGTGTTAATATGAACTCGATTTTTACGCAGAGATCTGAGTTTTGCCCAAAGATGAAGCTCATATTTATGTTTGCCTTAATTAAACTAAACGCCAAGTGCCTGATGACACAAAATAAATTATATATTCAATTCAACTTTAATAATTAATTTTACATGCGGTAATATTGAAGAAAGGGTGGACAAATATGTAACTATGTTCCTATTTTTCTTTCTCACCAACATTTTGATTTCAAGATTTGCATGTCTTCCTCTGATTATGAATCCATAATAAGGAAAAAGTTAAAATCTAACAAAAAACGACGGTTATTCCCGAAAGGTCTTTTTTAACAAGTGCACGATTAATTTAGATTTTGTATTTTTGCATTGATACCAGCAACTTAATTCAAGCTCAACATCTTGTTATTGACATTTTGACAATTTTTCATCTTCACATCAACAATTCAATACAAACTTTTTTTAAATTTAATATATCAATCTTGAATTAACACCTTTCATAACGTTTGAACTGTCTGCATATTTTTGCTACGTGTATTGTTTTGTTCATTTGTACAAATAATGGCAGTATTTCGTAAACTGGCTGTCTTTCAACAATTTTGGTTTAACTTTTTTCCCATTGACTAGAACATTGCCGTATCAAAGCCAATGATGTGGTCGAGTAGTTTGGTGGACTACTTGAACAGAGTAGAGTAGTTGGACATTTTTAGTTACTCAAGTAGAGTTGAGTAGCTACTCGAAAAAATCTTAAGGTAACTACTCGAGTAGAAATTTACTTTTTCAATTTCGCTTTTAATGTTACCAACAAAGACACACGCTAATGATCATGTATGAGTAGATAAGGGGACACTGTCTTGTCAAGTAGGTCATTACAAGAGTTGTTGATCTGTTCAATGAACTAAATACTCCTGAGTTTAGTCTAGGGATTTGATGAGTCATCTTTTATTTATGTGTTCTGGTTGTAGGGCCACTTTTAATGGCTTACATGTCTCATAACTGGTCACGTCTGGCGCTTTAAATGACTCATATTTCTGGTACACGACGAGACCTGGTTTGTTATACAACGTTGATTACTGAATCGCTTGTCAGCAAATATCTTCTTGGTCATAGCCATTGCTTATACTTTAAACGTTACATTCTCCCTTTTTATTCTTATTCTTCCCTGTGACAGGAACTTAAATCGATACATTTTTCAGTCAACAGTTTCCGCTTGTATCTTCATGTTGTCTGTATGTTTACTCGAGATTAAAGTAGTAATGAAAAAGCGATTACTATTATTGTTATAACGTTCGCTCTCTAATACAGAAAGTTGTTATCTTTCGCTCGTTGTCTCTTATAATCATGTGATAGCATTTAGAATGTATGATTAGTCGATTTCTGATATTATCAAATTTTAAAAGATCAGTTATCTCCATGCATATTGCTTTGAAGTGGTCAATGAGGAATTCATGTTGGTGTATCATAATTCATCACTGAATATTGATATGATTCGAGCACACGATATAACAATCACCAAGTATAATCACCAGGAATCTAAAAACAAATAACTCCAAACTTGTGTTATCTCAGGAAAATGATAGAAAGTGGTTGTTGATTGGATAATTATCCCCTTCTTCATGTAACAGATTTTTGACTATGTATATGTAAAGAAAATAATTATATTAATAATGGCACTTATATACCACTTTCTCTTTGAAGTAAGCTCAAATCGCTTAACAGTTATTATTAACCCGGCTGGAACAATGTAGACAATCAATATAATTAATCTATTGCTTATCAATCTTACATAGACATTCACTGCCTATAGTCGGGTAAACATTGAACTGCTGGGTGGACTCAAGGGGAGAAAAATCCTTGGGTTGCGATGGGCTTCAAAACCGCGGCGTTCTGCGTGACAAACGACTATCAAACCAAGCTATCTATACCCTTTGATAGTACCACTTTTTTAAAAGACATTTTGCTAATAGCCTGATTTGATTACTAAAGGCAAAATATGTTCTTATATTTTCTCAATGGCTACTTTTAAAACATAACTTCAAATGACGTTAGTAAAAAATGAAATTTGTGTTCATAAAATAGACAAAAGCCTGCCTGAATTATGTACACTACCTTATAGGTAAGAGCTCAGCTGGGATACTTCAGGGATTTTTCCCATTAGAAATGGTATACCCAAGTAAGTTTGATTTTGTTCCCAAATCTGACTTATTTAAAGTCATATTCCTTTATAATCACCTATTTTTCATGCTTGACTCAAATTTAGACAGTTTTTATTCTAATATTTTGGTCATGATGATTAAAACTGTGACAAAATACTGTTTTTTAAACAAGATTAAACAACCTAAAGTAGCCTACAGAACTCAATTCAGAAAAAGAAAAATCGTTTTAATGTTACCATTTAAGACAACTGGGCTAGTTCACTCCCTACTAAAGCTATATTGATTGTACAGCGAGACTTAGTAATCACATGACAAGCGGTTATACGAGACATTCCGGCGACTGTTTTTTACACACCAATAATGATTCATCCGCCCCTCCCATTTCATTACCACAGTCGAAAGATGAGCATTTTGATAGTCCTCTTGTCCAGGAACCCGACCTAAGGCGTGTTTTGCAAATAAACAGTGTAAATACAAAATTGCAATGTAACCCTGTTAGACTCCCAAACTACTATTTCGCTTCCAAGTTAAGCTATGTTGTTGTGAAAGAAGACTTCATAAGAAAACAAGTGGTTAAAAGACAATCCGTCCTTTGGCGTTTTACACAAACAAACTACCTTCATTCGGTTATACCCCTTCCCCTCCACCAACCCTTCATTGCGACAGACTAAAGACGAGCACTTGAAGAGCTCATTCTCTCCCGCAGATTTTAGACAAAGACCCGCATAGTAAATGCATATTGGGAAGTAATCATGTCTCCTGGCTTCAATTCCACCTGTTGCTTCTCAGCATTTGAACGTCATAGCCCCAGGCTGAACGTTCAATTTATTTCTGAAGTTGGTCCCTCTTGGTGAATACATATAATCCTTCTATTCTTTGTCCATCTTTCTTTTACATTAGTCTGCTTCTTCTTTATATTGACAAGATTGAACTCTAAATTTCCTTGTTTGGTGTTTACAGCTTCGTTTCATTTTTTTAATCTATTGGGGGCCGTCATAGTCCAGTGGTGACCCTAATTGACTCTCACGTGAGAGGAAATGGATTCGAGCCCTCGTATCGCCTATAGTCATTTTCCGTAATACCTTGGGAAGTAATTAAATCTATTTCGCACTTAGACTTTTAATGACTTTGAAGAAACATTGTACAAAAAAATGCCCTCATTGAACTCTTTTCTTGAATTAAGCTCTGACTTATTAATATATCTAAGTGACGTAACACAAATATAGACCATATTTACAAGGAACATATCCAAATTGAGACCAAATCCTTGACATTATTTTTAGGGTTTAACATACTCCTGATAGTTGATTTCTCGAGAATCTTGTTAATGTTAATGTTTCATTATTTTGACATCGTTTAGTATGATTATAATATGTCGTATCGCTTTTTGGTCTCACTAGAAGGTGACATTAACGAAACAGTGCGTGAGAACATAGTTTAAAATGATAGAATAATGTATTTATATTTCATATGAATGCGTTTTTTATTTTGTAAAACAAAAACAGTAACAGAAACGAAATGAGATTCAGGACTTTTGCCCAAGCTAGACAAAACACTTCCAGCTCTAGGCTCTAGAACTAGTATGTAACAAAGTCACTTCTTCTTGAAATACATTTTCAAATACACTAGAGTGAATCGTCGTGCATTTTTGGACGTATTTTGGTGGCGATCCAATCGAAATGACCTTTCAGATTCAACTGAAGTATGTTTCATAGTAGGTTTTGCCGTCATCAAGACTTGGGACAAGATTTGAAGACATTCGGTGCGTTTTTGGTTGCCTCGAACGTCTTAAAATCTTTCGCCAAAGACTTGGGTAATAGTCGATCAGCCTTTTCAGCTATTACGCAAGGCTGTCATCCATGGACAATGGAGCCTCTAACTCGTTTAGTGTGATGATGGAGGGGGTATTTCTGCACGGAATTCTTGCAAAGAGTCACACAGGCGTTTACATAGCATGTTGATTCGATGTCAAATGACTCTACTAGTATACAGCACTATGCTAGCTAAATCATAGTTTTGAATTTTAAAGTTTCTACGATTCTGACACAACATTAAAATAAGTCACCCAAACAATAACATAACTAAACTATACTAATCGATACAAATCATGATGATGACGCGATGACTGTGCCGTAAGTTCCACGTTGATGTCTTCTGGCATGAAAGCTGATGATACACGTGGTGTTGATATTGGCACATGTTGCCTCATACAAAAGCAGCTGTTGATATTTTGTAAATGTTCGCTTAACCTTCATATTTTCCCGATTTCGAGTTCCCCGAACCCGATTTTAGGGTTTATCGATTTCGAAAAATGCCCGATTTCTCGATGCATTTTTCGCTCGAGAATTCCTTGAGTTAAACCCTAATTACGTTCTTTAAATTTATTAATAGTTCAGAGTGAGTTAGTAGATTGAACTAAAAATAAGTATGTAATTTGAATGTTTGCTGATGTTGATTTTTATAACATTGGTCGCTATCGTTATAGAAATAAACTTATGTTCTGATATCAAATGCTCTAATTCCAAACAGAGCAGACAACTATATTGTCCATTATGTTTGTTCTAGCTGTACAATATCATAAAGCTGTGCCACTAAATCCCCCTATTCGGGGAAGATGCGGAACGTGTTTCTGCTTAAAGAAGATGATATGTATTGACAACAACCATCATGACCTATCTGAGTCGATACAGGGAGATAATCTATTCAAGTGGTGGTAATTTTTGGTATCACAAACTTGTCCTTATTGGTAAATACTTGCTCATCAAATGCTTAAGGGGGGGGGGGGGGGAGTCAAATTGCTACGGAGTCAAGTAAGACAATCTGGGACTTAGTCAAATTGTCTCCAAGTCGACGCAAATATGTAGATAATCGGTTTATGTACTGTACTGGACATAAATTGTAATTTCTCAATTTACCGTTAGTTTGCACTGAACTGTAACAGGTCGATTTTCCTTTTCTCTAACTTGAATAACTGAATAATGAATGGATTTACAGCAGGACCCTTTTGAAACTGAAAGATTATTTAAGAAGAATTTAACATTATTGAAACAAATTTATGGTTGCTAAAAACTGTAGGTTCGAATGAAGAAAACAAAAGTTGTGATTTTTTGTCACGTATTACGTCAACGTAGAGAAAACGAAAAACGAACCATCATAAATGGTGATGTCCTAAATTGTCTTTCGACGCTAAGTCTATTATATTCAGGTTTCGTGAATAAAGAACGCAAGTATTATTTCGGATGGACTTTTTCCTTTTATTCACAATTTTCAAAAAAATATCCCTTCAAGGGATATTTTTTTGAAAATTGTGAATAAAAGGAAAAAGTCCATCCGAAATAATTCCCCGAGAAATTCCAAAACGTTTTCCCGTGAAATAAAACAATTATGACAATAAAAATGATAAGAGTAAAATATACACAAGTTTGATTATCATATTAATCAAAAACCTGTACGTTATGTGCTTTCTGGCGTACTAAGTTATCAACATTTTTACACAAATTAAAATGTAAGTTTTTATAAAGAAATAAGCATACCTTCACCGTGAATTCAGAACAGTTTTCCTGCAAAATAAAATTATGATAAAGATACTTTGAAAGGAATAATAAGGGGAAAATGCACTTGAAATAGATCAACAGATCTTATAAAACACTTTTTGTGTAAGTACGGCTTCTGATGTTAATATTTATTAAATAGTTGAGTCCAGTCTTTGATAATAAAAAATAATTTAGGGCATAACATTATCTCGGGTACAAGGACAAGACCGTAAATATTGAACTATCTCTTAGTTCTTGACAGGAAGTCCATCGAGAATAAACATACTGTCATTGTAGTAAGAGGGAAGGTAACGTATCGCTACATATTTGTCTGTTGAGGATTTACGACTTGACTGCTTTCTTAAGGTGGCTGCTCGATAAAAAATATTTGTCGTGCCAAGCACGAAATTTAATCGGGCGTTTGGTCATACACACGTGTTTTGCGCTTTTATGCACCCCACCCCCGTTCCATTCTTTTGGTTTCCAAGACATGTCTGTTTACAAAAAAACGCATTGCATTTTCTAGTTAATTAAAGGGGAAATGTAAATTTAATGACGTTCCTGAAAACTCACATTTGGTGAAAATTGGTTATTCCAGACACTAAATACACACGATATAAATATTCACAATGACAAATCCATACAGACACACACTCTTGCTTATAAAACTGAGACACATAATCGCGAACAACACTCCCAAATAATCACGTGATCATGCGTATACATGTAGCTTTTCTCACGACACCCCATACACTGCAGCTAGTTGTTTATCTGTGTCGCTTAACGTCTTTTTAAGCGAAAATGCCATGAACATAACCCAGGGATATTGATGGAAGAAAGAAATTAAGTTATAAAAGACGACAAAAATCACATTTGGCTACACGGGCATTTTTGTAAAAGAGATCATTTCGCTTTTTCAACAGACGAGAGTCGATATTTGATACCATTTGTTCATTTCATAGTTTATATGAATATCGATCTGTGAAGTGGTCTGGGATTTCCCAAAACATCAAGCGCCATTGAATAACAATATCTCAGCTATTTTATTGTCGTCGTCATCTGACATTTCATTGGATTGACGACTTAAGGCTTTACTTGAATTTCAATTCTGAACCGGACATGTCATGAATAACTCAATTCATTTCACAATTTAAAAGCCCGAGAAATGCAACCGTTTTTGTTCTTCATATATTTTTGTGTTATCCATTCTCTTATTGTCCACATTTTGAAAATAATTATTCCATGTTCTTAAATCTTTCTTTCGTTCTTCGATATTTATTTGGGACTTTTTTTCCTTGTTTTCTTCCTTTTGTATCTCCATTTGTTTCATTATATTCATTACGTTTTTCCACTATTCCTTATTTCTCGCTCCAATTTACTCTTTTATTGTACAGTGCTGTAACTGATTGTGACAAACATTGTTCTGGAGATTCTGAGTGTCAAGATCTTTCCTATCGTCGATCTCTGGGTGCAATGAGTGTAAACGGATTGGTAACCCATAATACCCAGGCATCGACGATAGAAAGGACCTTGAAACTCGGAATTTTCCGATCAATCAAAGTTTAACGCATCAAACGAAGCACGCCTGATCGTAAGATTCAATCTTAAACGTATTTCAAAGCAGAGTTGTTTTTTAAAACTTCTTTGAAAGTAAAGTTTTAACACTTTTATTTCAAACTATAGTTTTTGATTCTTTTATTTCAATCTATAGTTTTTGAAAGACTTCTCGAGTAGCGTAGAAGTAGCGAATAAACTACTTGAGTACTACTCGAGTTGTATACTACTTACTCTACTCGACCACAACACTGGTTAAAGGGTTCGTAATTCCGTTGAAATAAGAGAAGCTATCATAATTCATATGAGTCCACTTTTTAAGACAAAGTATACATCTTATAGATAAACCCTGTCATTTTGATGACCTCCGGTCTTTTCAAGTACATGTTTTCTATTTTGGGTGTTTCGCTTATCCATTCCCCTTTCAGTTGAGAGTCCAGTGCGCTCACCACTAGATGGCGGCTCCCAATAGGTATGAAAAGAGAAACGAAGCAGGAAACAACAAACAGTGGAAAATGAAAGCTAAAACTTTTCTATATAAAAAGAAAAACAATGATGAAAATAAAAGACGGACAATGAATAGAAGGATCAATGGTATTCACCGGGAAGGATCAACTGCAGACATTAAAAGTTTATCCTGAAGCTATTACGCTGAAAATCTGAGAAGCAACCAGTGGAACTGAGGCACGGAGACAAGAAATGTCCCAATATGTGTTTACCATTCCGGTAGTCTTCGCTGTAGACAAGTGAGCTTTTCAAGGACTCGTCTTTAGTCTGTCGCAATGAAGGGTTAGTTGAGGGGGCGGAGGATGAGCGAGCAAAGGTGGCATGTTTGCGTGAAACAGCAAAGGCCGAATTGTCTTTTGAAACCATTTGTTTCGTTATGAAGTCTTCTTTCACAACAACATAGCTTAACTTGGAAGCGAAATAATATCCCGGGAATCTTGCAGGGTACATAGAGTTCCTGGTGAAGTAAAGTACATAGAAGTAAATTGCTTGTCTTTGACTGTGGCAATGAAATGGGAGCGGGCGGATGGAATAATTATATTTCGCCGGAATGTCTTGTTTAACCGCTTGTTTTGTTTTGTTGCTGTACAATCAATATAGTCTGGACCGAAAAACGATTTTTGCTGATTTAAATTTTGTAGGCTCCCTTGAGTGGTTTAATCTTTAATTTTAACAAAAGATGAGAATTACAACTGCCTACGTCCATCCTGTAAAAGATGGAATTACAAAGAAATAGGACTTTAAAGTGTAAGATTTGGAAAATGAATCAAACTATCAGGATATATCATTGCTTATAGAAAAAATCCCAGTAGAATACCATCTGAGCTCTTATCAATAAAGTAGTGTAGATAATTCAGGCTGCTCTCTGTCTTTTTTATAAAGACAAATTTCATAATGAACTTAACAATATTTGAGGTATTGTTTTAAAAGTGGCATTTGCGAAAATTATAAGAAAAGGTTTGACCATTTGTTATCAAATGAAATAATTAGCGACACTTCTTTTATAAAGTAGTACTATCAAAATGTTCATTTATATATAGCCCAAAATGTGTTGCATGAAAAAGGGGATCAGTATCAAACCAACACCAACAAAGTTTGCATGTGTTTTAACGTTCCCGGTGATTATACAGGGTGACTCTTATTTCTGGTACTCGAATTATATCAGTATACAGCAGTGATCATACACCAACATAATTTCCTCATTAATCTCCCCAACACAACACACTAGGATATAATCAATATTTAAATCCCCGATATGTCCAGAAGTTGACTAATCAAAATAATTATGATATTCAAAGATCTAGTTTTGACATCGACCTTCAAATATAAAATTTAACACGAAAATGAATGCCTAGTATTTCAAAGATTTTGACAATATAAATCCTATCCCCAGCAGTTGGTTGCTATTTCAAGAAATCTTTATTATGTTATATGTTTATCTATACATGTATGTCTATTTTTTTATTCAAAACATTGTAAACTAAAAACACTGTACTCCTAGCAATGAGTACAACCGACCACATACAAATAAATTGTGAGTGGTCGGAATAAAAAAGAAAATAAACAAACAGTCAAATCGTGAGCGAAGTTATACACGCGTGTCTTCGCGGTGTTT
>JAUUEB010355989.1:0-12451 GCA_032362205.1 Clione limacina
GTTAATGTAGACCCTATTCACTTGATGAGTGACTCCTTCATTTAGTTTCCTAGCATTTTTTAGGATATTCTCTTTCTTTGGTTGTGATTTTACTGACAGTCTAAGTAGTCTAGGTCTATCTGGGTTTTTCTTTCCTATTCTCATTGGTTGGGTGAGGTCATCCTCTTCCAAGTCTTCAATTTTAGAGATCATGTTTATCACAGTATTCATGTCTTCTTTTGCCCTATCCTCACTTTTTTCTTTGGTACTTTCAGGAATATTGAATAGGATAATGTTGTTTTTTCTTTTGTCTTTTTCTTCGGTTTCTTCTAATTTGATTTCAAATTGTTTGGTCAATTTTTGTTCCATTTCCTGGAGTTTCATGTCAAAACTTTCTTCAATTTTTTGCTTTATTTTTATGTCTACTTGTGACATTATTTTATCCTCAAGATTTGTCATTATTGAGACTAGTAGATCTATCCTACCTTCAATATAGTGAAGTTTCCTGGTTTCATCTGCACTTTTTGAATGACACTTCGGGCAAATCCATAAAATGGATTCGTCACCCTTTTCCAGGTAATTAAAAGCCTGTTTAGTGAGGTTTGTGCAGCTCTTGTGAAACCAGTTTCTACAGCTAAAGCATTCAATTGATCTTTCATTTTCATCTTTGGGCTCATCTTCGATGGCCGAGTCACAAGATCCACATGTGTACAATTTCAATAAATTTTGTTTTGGTGTGGTTTTATCTAAGTCTGCTTTCTTTTTCTTAGCTCCTTTTTTAGTAGTTGTTTGACTTAGAGACATGTTTCAGTTTATTTACTAACTAGGTACCTATCTTTATACTTTATCACTTTTATTTCTATTGTTATTGTGAAGAGAAAAAAAGTTAGTGAAGATTTCTATGTTAATACATTGAAGACACTTGACACAGACGTGGACTTCTGTAGTTAATAATAATTACTTCTAAATATCAGTATGGTTAACCTATTGCTTGTTGGGATGTCCCGGCCGACTAGGACGCCGGTTCACAAACACCACAGTTGCCAGGCCTGGTTAGCAAGAGGGGATCCTACTGACAGTTAAAGTTTCTTTAATTACACATACAAACCACAAATAGATGAAAAGGTTATCATAAAATGTGAATTTGTTGTTAAATTCATCCACAAAACTTGTAAATAAAGTCAAAATTTGAGTTGGTTATTCAGAGCAGAGTGTTATTCCGCCATCTTTGTTTGCATGCGCGCGCATCTCATTTGATGTCTTCCTTATATGATTTATTTATCGCTAAAACATTTAGAGTAATCTAAATATTAGAAGGGCCTTAAATTTACTAGCAGAATGAATGTTTTCTAAAACACAAAATAATCATGAGCATAATGCACAAAAGATTTGTATTTGTCCATATCACGTTATTATACATGGGATTTGCTCTATAAGTTATACAGTATTTAATGTGTTAACACATGAATGACTGTGCATGTTAGTCAGAGACTCGACCGGTTACCCAGGAGATATTACAAAGAAAAAAGCTTCTCACATTAAAAAAAACCTATACTATAAGTTATATTGACAAATGAAAGAAAAACTGCTAAAAGAAAAAATCATGTTGTGTAAACAGTTATTTTGAAATCCTTTTCCTTTCAGTGCCACAACCTTTGCATAATTAGCTTTAAAGTATACATTAAGAAAATGGAAAGTATTAGTAATTAAAAAATTGTTGCAATTTCGAGGTGCACTGAAATGATTTGTTTCAGATAACTAAATAAATGTTAATACTGGTAACGTCAAAACGCACTTTAAGCATCCTAAATGATAACATCATTAAAGTATAAAGTCTAGCAAGAAGTATTTCTGAATGATCACTCCACGTTAACGTCAGATTTCTAGAATTTCTTTTTTTAAATCCTTGGGGGGGGGCACTCAAAACGTTCTTGGCTTTTAAGGAGAGATAGTTCTTTGGCAATGTTCCCCATGGTATCAGAAGAATTCAAATACAGGAAATTGCGTTAATTTGCATGTATTAAGGTGGGAACAACACCAGGAAGTGCAAAATAGCTTCTGAATAAATAAGTCAAAGCATAATATGCATCTAAATTAAAAGAAGAGGAACTCGCACAATGTCAAGCATCTAGATTGATGACATGCTACAGAGACTACATAGGTAAAAAAAAAAAGAAATAACAGTTTGAAGATTTCAAATTGTTTTAATCTTATGCAGAAGCATATACAAAAGATATCTATCAATAACTTTCCATATTCTAAAGAGATGCATAAGATATGAATAGTATTCCATAAAAAACCTTTAGCTTCATTATAATGTGAGGATGTGTAATTTTTCATTCTGTGATATTTGGGGATGTCTTAATATAATTCTAAGAAAATAGAGAGCTCAAACTTTTGTGTATACAACGTTTGATTTATCATTGAAAGATTCAGAGCATTCTAAGTAATTGAAGGGTTTTGAACCATTGTGTTTTCTTGCATTCTTCTTTAGATTTAACTTCCTTATGGACATTTTAGGCATTCTTAGCAACAGTAGGGCTTTAAACCGTGTGTATATTTTTATGTTTGTTAAAATTTGATTTCTCAGTGAAACATCAAGAGCACTCTAAGCATTGAAAGGGCTTCAAACCTTTGTTTATAATTTCATGTTATGTCAAACATTATTTTTGTTTGAAAGATTTGAGATATTTTAAGCTTCAACCCTCTGTGTAATTTTACATGTTGTGTCAAAAGTGTTTTCTGTGTAAAATTTTCAGAACACTCTCAGCATTGAAAGGGCTTCAAAACATTGTGTTTCCTTTCATGTTTTGTCAAATGGGATTTCTGAGTGAAACATTTAGAACATTCTGGGCATCTAAATGGTTTCAGACCTAAGTGAGTTATTTCATGGCGTCTCAAACGTGATTTCTCAGCGAAACATTTATAGCATTCTAAGCATTGAAAGGGCTTCAAACCTTTGTGCATTTTTTCATGCTTTGTTAAATTTGATTTCTCAGTGAAGCATTTAGAGCACTCTAAGCATTGAAAGGGGTTCAAACATTTGTGTATACTTAAGTGTCTTGTCAACTGTGATTTGTCAGGAAAACGTTTCGAGCACTCTAAGCATTGAAATGGCTTCAAACCTTTGTGACTATTTTCATGTCTTATCAACTTTGATTTCACAGTGAAACATTTAGAGCATTCAAGGCATTGAAATGGCTTCAATCCTTTGTGTAGTTTTTCATGTTCTGTCAAAGATGATTTTGCAGTAAAACAGTTAGAGCATTCTAAGCACTGAAAGGGTTTCAAACCTTGGTGTGTCTTTCCATGCTCTTTCAAAGATGATTTTGCAGTAAAACACTTAGAGCATTCTAAGCACCGAAAGGGTTTCAAACCTTGGTGTGTCTTTTCATGTCGTGTCAAATGTGATTTCTGAGTGAAACATTTAGAACATTCTGAACATTCAAATGGTTTCAGACCTTTGTGCCTTAAAACATGGTGTCTCAAAAGTGATTTTGTAGTAAAACTTTTAGAACATTCTAAGCATTGAAAGGTAGCTCCACAAGAATGCATGTTTTTCATAAATGAGTCCTCTTTATGTGGTTGAGCCTCATGAACACTTGAAAAAGATTCAGATAACAAGTGTTGTTTTCCATCAAACGTATGACTGTTGCTCATAAGGGTGATGCCTGTAAAAGAGAAAAATAAATAACACATTTTTTAAAACATGGAACCAGAAATGGAACTTTTAATCTGCATTTAAGGGAGAAAAAATTAATTGATGCAAAAATAAAAATAATAAAAAAAAGATACAAAATATATGATACACTTTAATAATTGTTATATTAACGCAAAGAGACTCAATTCAAAACAGTTGTCAAGCGCAACAGTGAGTGACAAAATTTATATCTGTCAAAGCACTTTCTCTCACAAACAGACTGATAGGAGGTCTTTGATGAAAAGTCTGAGAAATACAAGTTTTTGCTTAATATCACGCGTATGACAAGCAAAAGGCTTCGTTTAAGTTTTAAATCTGTCCTCAATAGGGGGTCAACAATTATAGATTGATTGCAGTCCTCCAATGGCATTTAAATGACCATCTCCAATAGGACTATATGATAGATCTTTCCTACCCAAGAGGATCTGGGGGTATATGCATGCAGTTATAATGAACTTTATAATTAATGTTGATGTGGGATGAACAATACAATACATAGATTCAAACACTCATGACTCATTTACTCATGGGGGAACGGAGGCCTTAACCACTTTATCAACATAATCCATCTATTTGGTGAAGCAGCTAAATATAACTTAGTCAATTAAAAGTTTGACTTTATTTCAATTCAATGTTATCATTTTGAAATGCTTTCATAAAAATGAGTTTTTGAAACAAATTGAAGGGACATAAAAAACTTAAAAACTATGCTCAATATTCTTTAAGAAACTTTTAAGTATTGCTGATATGATTCATAGATTCAAACGAATAAAATTACTTGAAATAAACCTAACACTTTTTGTATTCATAGATTAATAGTCAATTCCAATTTAAAATACATTTCAAGCACAAAATGTAAGCACAATTTACTAGGACATGAACAAATTGAGAAAAAATTAAATATAATAAACTGAGAAGTGTATTTAAACAATGTTAAGTTTATTTTACCTTGGTTGATGTAGTTCAAATGACCCTTATTCTTTTTTGTGATGGTTGACAAATTCTCTTGGATCAATAGTACATGATAGTCACAGTTGCTTTCTTCAATCTCTGTACCAGTATTTGAATGACTTTGTAAATATTGTAAGCCATCTTTTGTAAGTGACTTGTTACCTATATTAGTATCTTTAACTAAATGTGAATTTTGACTCACAGTTGAAACATCTTCCTCTTTCAGTTGGTTCTTTTTTTCTTTATACTGACACATCAGTTTTTCTAAATCTGTTACTGTCGAAAAATGTGTGTTTCCCAATAAATGCTGACCTCCCTTATTACTATAAGCATTTTCATCAACTTTACTTTTCACTATAACATCAATATCTGGTTTTAAATCAAAGCTTGCATCTGAGTTTTCATGAAAACATTCACATTTTTCGGATTTATCGAAATTTGTTTCTACATATTTTTGATTATCATGATTCCCAAATTTTTTCTCTTGAGAACCACATCCAGTAACTGAAACATCTTGTTGAAAAAATGAACCGTTTTCCTTTTTTAACTCACAATGTGTATCTTCATGTTTAAATTCTTTGATAACACACATTTCACTGTCTAAACATGGTTTAAGACAAAAAGAGTTCTCACACTTAAAACTATCTAAATTCAAACAAGATGAATTGTTCTCTGCATCTTGTGATACATATTTGTCATCACAACCAATTTCTCCATGAGAGTCTGAATAAGACTTGATGGCAGTTTGATCATGACACAAATTCACCAGCTGTAGTTCTTCCTTAATACTAATGTTTGTGCCTTGATTAAATTCAACATCCCTATCGAAATCTGACATAATTGTTGATTCTCTGTTCAATTTACTTTAGTATGAGCTGTAGGCTAGAGATTATCATGAACATGTTATTCCACTGCTATTTGAAAGCAAGAAAATGTGCCTGAAACAGAAAAGAAAAAAATACATCTTTAATCTATAATAAACATTCACTTAAAGAAGAATAATAACCCTGCTGCTTAAAGAGTATGTCAGTAAAAAACAATACAGATTAATTAAAACCTGTGGTAGGTGTGTTTTTAAGATCAAATTCCAAAAGTAACAGTTTAATAGGTTTTCATGATGCTTTTATTGTGTGGTTAAATTCTAATGTTATTTTTTTTTAAACTGACACTCTAGAGCAGAGTTCATGGGATAGTACCCACTATTTGCTTGAAGGGAAGCACCAAAATTACCCCTCTTGGTTTGACCTTGTTAACTTTGTCTGAGTACGTGGCATGCAAGGTGTAAATAAAATGAAATTTGTCTGCAAAATTGATTGAAAAAGTAAGAAGACAAATTAAGTCAGAAGTTAAAGAAAGGGAGAATAATATAAGCAAATAGTAAAATGAGAACAAAACCTCAGACTAAATATGAAATTTCTGTTAACTATGTGAGTGAAACCAACTATTTAATTTAAAGGTGAAATGTATGATAATGTATACGGTTAAGGACAATAGAAATAATGGTACCTCCTAGATATTTATGTGTTATTTATTCATCAAGCCAATATCCAACTTGATATGTGCCTGGATATAAAAATTGATGCAAGTAAATCAAGACCTCCATTAATTGAAGGTTATAATCCTTGAAAATATTGCATCAATTGGAAATGCACCACCAGAAATTTAAAAAAAATATGCGAAAGGGGGGATGCCCCTAAGATTTCTCGAATGATAAAAATAAAACATATTTTTGGTCACAACAACAAAACTTCATAAGAAAACATAATCTAGAAAAAAGAATGAGACGTATAACGGTTTTAAGATTGTCATGGTCCTATGTTGGAATTGTTGCTTTGATTGAAGATATTTTCCGCTAATATTTCTTCTGTATGTACTTTGGGTAGATATGGCTTCTAGACATAGTAAAGAGATTTCATATAGGGCAGTCAACCCTTCACAAATAAAAAGTGTGCTTACACTTTAGCATTGGCCACGCAAGGCTAAAAAGTATCTGCAAGGTTCATCACTCAAATTATGAGTTTTTATCAGGCAACACCAGGAATGTAGGGCCAGGATCAAACTTAACATCTTGTTAAAGGCCAGGAATGACATCCCCCTCTTTTCTTTCTACCCCAACACTATCATGGTTGTGTTATCCTTTGCCCTTAGACAATAAACCTTCTGGCATTTAAAACCCTTTAAAGGTTTGGACCTTTGAAGCCAAGATTACTAATTTCAACTGCATAAAAATACTTTCATTATCACACTACTATGTAATTCAATAGCTTATCAGTAAAGCTCTTGCTTATCATTCAAGGCTAACTTGGGTCGAAACCTATTTTGTTCATTTTTTGTATTCCTTGTTGCACCTACACTATAACATCACTTCTGATTTTATAACTACCTTATAAAACTTAACATAAGGTTGTGTATCTTGGTTTGGTAAAAATCATAGCAGATGAAATTAGCCCCCTCTTTTACAATTACAAATCTTAGTATTTTTCTATTTTTTTTCTATTTTGGAAAGAAAAAAAGATTGAAAACTGAAAAACCATAACCAATTATGTCTTGAAGCCTAAAACCTGTAGATTGACGATATAGACGAATTCAGATTCTACATATTGAAAAGTCTCTGTCGCCTCTCTTCAGAAGCTACAGAGTCACTACCAACTTATAACATTCCCAGGAGTTGTTTTTTTCAAAATTAGTCTGGAACCTGAAAAAAACACCCAAATTAGTCTAAATTATTTAGATTTTTTTTTACTAATTTGGGGGTCAAAAACATCAAAAAAACACAATAATTCATCATTTGTTTACATTTTGCGACAAAAAGTGCGGTGAGCAGTCTATTGAAATTAGTCTGATTTTTTAATCAACCTCAAAATTAGTCTGGAACCGCGTTCCCAGGATCCAGTAAAAAAAACTTCTGGGATAACATTTATACCCTTTACCTAAATAGCTATTGCAATCGCTGTTTTCAAATCTTCATGTATAGTTTTTCCTGAAGATTATACAAGAAATAATCAGTCAAAGAATCAATGGAGAAATTTGCAAGACCCAATTTGTCATCAGAAACGGCTTTGGAACAAGAGAGAGAATTTTCTGCTTTAAAACCCTGGCACAGAAACATATTGAGGTGGATCAGGATCCATACACATTAGGGTGGGTCGATTCTGCCACTCTTTAATCAAATCGTAAGGGCGTATCAATATTTAAACGGACCTCGATATGCTAAAAACGAAAAAAAAATATCTAGGGGGGTGAAGTGACGTCAAAATTTAAAATTTGGCGCCATTTTTCTATCTTTTTAAACATTTTTTATTTCAGCCTGGTGTGAATTAAAAAAAACATGTAATGGCTTTTCATTGACTACTCAAAGGCCTTTGATAGCGTACACCATAACAATCTTATTGATTATCTGTAAATGATTGGCATTGGTGGTAAGGACATCTGTATAATTACAAATCTATATTGGTACCAGAAATCTGCTAATAGAATCAAAAAATAATCATCACCGTTCAAAGAGATGTAAGACAATGACATGGTTTTTCAACATACCTAATCAACATACAAACAAAATTTATCTTTAGAGACGCAGAGGACCTGGAGGGCGTCAGAATAAATTGACTGAACATAAATATGCGACATACAGATGACACTGAACTTATGACAAACAATGAAAAGAAACTGCAGAGACTTGCTAATGTTTTTAAACAACATAGCAGCAAGGCTAGTCTTGATATGAATGTAAAAAAAACAAAAACTATGTTAATCTCCAAAAAAAAAACAGTGACACAAAAATTATAATTATGGACCAAAATATCTTATTTTAGTAACAGAAAACATTGGGTCCAAAATTGAGGCTCTGTACCTATGATTGGTTCCTTCAATGGATTATTCTACCAAAAATGTAAGCAGTGGTATTTACAGCTGTTGGAGTGGAGTTGCCATTTCACTGCAGCAATGTAAACTATTTAAGCCCTCCTGGATGACAGTATGATATGTACGTTATGTTTATACATTGGAACTGTCTGCAAATATTTTGCATATTCAGTCAGGCCTTGATTATCCGACATACATGGAAAACTGACAAAAGTGACTGGGGACATTTTTCTTAATTTTCCCATTTAAATTGATCATATAATATGTGGTGTTTTCATAGTGTTGTTTCCTGGAACAAATCTTCCAGCTCTTATTGTATTTTTTCAATATTATTCATTTCACATTTGTTAAAAGGGCCCATAACTGTACATCTGCACATATTCAAGGAAAGGTCTAACTAGAGTCTCATAGCAATCAGCTCTTACTTTTGATGAACGTTCTGGGATAATTCTTCTAAGGAAACATAAAACTTGGTTTGCTTTCTGAGAAAGAGAACAATACTGCTCTTTCC
Source organism: Clione limacina (assembly GCA_032362205.1). NCBI lineage: Eukaryota > Metazoa > Mollusca > Gastropoda > Pteropoda > Clionidae > Clione > Clione limacina. Next base: position 9,003 of record JAUUEB010355989.1, read on the forward strand.
AATTTAATCTAGTATCAATGATAATTTCTAGGTATTTTGATGATTTTAAATCATCTAATTGGATATTATGAATAAAGTAGTTTGACAGAATAGTTTTTTTTGTTCAATTCTATTTATAGTCCTATAAAGTAGGCTGGCATCTGCAAATAACCTTATGTGCCAGGAGATTATTTGTTGGTATGTCATTTATGCATACTAAAGTATAAAAATGGTCTGAGGACAGTTCCTTAGGGAACACTTCAAGCATGATTCAATTTTAATAACATCTGTCCTTTTTGGCTGATTTTTAACTTATTGAAAAATGCAAATCCATGATTTATTAATGTTTTGTCTTAATAGAAACAACAGGTATGCTTCCTCTCAATTAAATAGTTATCTTCATACGCAGTGTCATAGAACATTATACAAAATTGATTTAAAAATCAATTTTTAATATTTACTTGATAAAAATAAAATAAATCAAAAGAATCAAATAAATCAAGATTTTTCATCAAATAAATCAATTTATATGAAGAAAAAAAATCACCAACTGTACCAGAGGCAAAAACTGACATTTACAAGAACTCTTATGTTGTAAGATCAATGACTGAGTTGAATAGCCTGAAAGACAGTATAGTGTCAGCCCCCCTTCAAGTCCCACCTCCAAACTGGCAGACTGAGAGGCCCTCAAAAGTGACAATTTTATTAGTTAGTGAAAAATTCCTACAGAGGTGTGATAACCACAATGTCCAAACAAACTGGAATGTTTTCATGGACAACCGCAACTACATACAAAGCCTATACCATCCAAACTCTCCTGTACACGCTTCAATTTCTCATGGATAATAGCAGACAACAAAACTGTGTCGCAAGAAAAGGAGAGTATACAACAAAGCCAAAGCAGGTAGTAAGAAACACAAAACACTTTTCAAAAAATTGCAGAATACCACCTGTGATGCATTATGTTAGGCACACTAGAGTTATGTCAAGAGATTGGAAACAGTAAGAGCTTTTGGCATTACATTAAGGCACAAAAGCAGGGACTTGCACCACTCAGAACTGGTAGGAAACTACTATCTGACCCGGCATGAAAAGCAGCGGCACTCAGCACACAGTTTAGCTTTTTATTTAATAAAAATACACCCTGAGACTGCAAAAAAAGCATATAGAAGGTCCCAAAGACACTTCAACACCAAAGTTCAGAATCCATACAGAAGGAATAGAAAAACTCATGGCAGGCTTGAATCTGAATAAGGCCTTGGGTCAAGGAAGGTTCGACCCTCCTATTGAAAACCCCTGCTAAGGAGCTATCACCTGCAATAACAGCCATCTACAAGTCTTTGGCAACTGGTGAGGTACCAAAAGAATGGTCTATGGCTTGGATCACACCTGTATTCAAGAAGGGTGCACGCAGCAACACGGCCAACAACCACCAAGTCTCGCCACATGCATTCTGTGCAAGTTCCTGGAACATGTTCTCTGTACTCAATGCAACCATTAAATATTACTCGAGAAGACACAGTAAAATGTGTCAAGATTGATCAGCAATGACTTCCACAGGTGTGGCCAGAATGGTCTAGTCAGCCGATCTTTAGAGCAATAATTGATCTATTGAGGGGGTGGCTGGAAAATCGTTGCGGGTTCTACCCCATCAACAGACACAATTTTCAAAGTAAAAAAATGTGTAAAGCTATCCTGAAATGAGGTTGGTGCATACCGCTCGTGCAAACAGATTTCATTATCAGTACTTGCATGTCCACGATCCTTTTTAAGAAGTATCATGTCAGAGACGGACAATAAGAACAAAGGCCCTTTGCAAGTCACATGCTAAAGATCCCTTGGTGGTTGCTCAGAGTATCATCTGAGCAAAATTCAAAAGAAATGTCCTACCAAAAAGGACAAAGGGAAGCACCAAAGTGTTAACGCAAAACATGTGTTGGGCAAAAAACATGTGTGTGTTAAAAGCAGTACACTAACGCAAAAATTCAGTCAACAGCATTTGACTTCCTTCAAGGTTAAAGCGAATGATTGAGAAGAAGAAGACTTCCACCAGTTCTTAAGTGTAACCTCTATGCTCGATTCTCTCTGCCTGGAGTTGTTATAAGACAGGCATTTGCATTCTATTACAAAAAAATCCAAGAGAAAAAAGCTGTCCCAGCACACCAACTCATTTTTTTCATCCGTCTTTTTGCAGGGAGCAGAATAATAAAATGGAGTCTCATCCTGGAAAATATCAAGTTTTAAAAATAACTAATAAACGTAAACCTATAAATAATGAAATTTAAATTAATGAATTACAGTTCACTCGCGAGGAGGAAACTGACAATTACATTCCAATGCTGGACACTCTCACCACGATAACCAATGATGGGCAACTCACCTTTACAGTGTTCAGGAAACCCACCCACACAGACCAATACCTACAGTTTGATAGCAACCAGCCTCTACAACACAAACTAGGGGTGATAAGAACCCTACACCACAGGTGCCAGACGCTTTGCTCTAATTAACAGCTAACCTGAAGGAACTGGATCACCTTAAACAGGTGCTCACAGTGTCAGGGTACACTAGGGGAGCATGGGATCGAGTAACGAATAACACTCCCACCCCATCATTCTCTCAAAGAAACACCTCTTCTGCAGGCCCAAGGCTAGCATCACCCTCCCCTACGTTGGTCCCGTCAATGACGCAGTTGCCAGGAATATCAGAAAGGCTGGTGTGCGTGTCCACATTAGACCTTTTAACACCATAAGAAGCAGCTTAGTACACCCAAAAGACAAGCTGGACAAGCTAGAACAGGCAGGTTTAGTGTATAAAATTCAATGCAATGATTGTCAGGGGAAACTGAGAGAAGATTGAAGACAAGAGTCAGAGTGAGTGAACACCAGCGTACATCCTCTCCCGTTGGTCACCATGCTGACTACAATAAACACAATGTCGACGACAGCTCAGTTTCAGTATTACATCAAGAAGCTGACTGGTTCAGGAGAGGGCCCGAGAATCGTGGGGAGCACCAGAGCGCCGCTCGCAGGCAGCTAAGGCATTTTGCAGGCAGCAAGCACAAAAAAGAGAGAGAGAAAGAAAAAGAAGAAGGAAAGAGAGAGAGAGACAGAGAGAGAGAGGATGTGTGTGTGAGTGGGTGAGTGAGTGAGTGTAAGAGTTAGAGAGAGAGAGAGGCAGAGAGCAGGCAGCTAAGGTCAGGTTCAACATACACTTTTGATAGACACGGGTATATCAGTTTAGTCAAAGATAAATTCAAGCAATGGTACACATACATACACAGACCTATTGAAAAGCTTGTAATTCGTTTTGAGCCATGGCCTAAGTGGCTGCAGAAATTCAACATTGCATTTAATTTTGACCATTTTGCAACCAATGATGACAGAAAAAGTACACTTAAAGTCATCATGAACTGTCCAACTGGCCCTTATCCTTTGATGCAGGAAGAAAAGAATAGAATCTCAGCCGAA